>BMAO01034507.1:53539-155418 GCA_019973975.1 Trichonephila clavata | reverse complement strand
TTTCTGTCCTGTGAATCCATTTGAAAAGTCGTAAAAGTTTTATACTTTACTTAATGCGCAAAGATCTTGATTTCGATTTATTAATATAGTTAAGATATACTTCCTGTCGAAAAATATTCTTGTAACTTTTATATAAAGTTGGAATGGAAGTTTGTTTAGAATTTATCACGTGTTTGCTTCAAAGAATTTTAAGGTTTTTCTTCTGTTAATGCATAATTTTGGAAAATTAAGATGACTGCGTGGTGAATGAACTATGATTTTGAAAAAGTGTTCAATGAATACTTTTTTGATACTTAGTTGAATTAGAATATAAGTTTAAAGAGAGAAACATGGTATGTGTGTGTGTGATTGACAGAATTTTTCAAATTTAATGATTTATAAAATTTTTTTCGTTGTCCCCATGTGTATGTATTATGTAAAACAGATTTTGGGCTCAAAATTTCATAAAAAGCTAGACATTCAATTTTTTAAAGAAAAAAAAATATGAAGGTATTTTAAAATGCTTCTGCAAAAATTGACGTAGACACATGAAATTTGATTTTACCTCAAACTAGATATAATAAAATTTGTAATAACATGATTAATATTTGTAGAATACTTCTTTTTTATGAATGTTTATTGATAATTTTTTTAAAATTTGTGCAAATTATAAATTATATTATTTTTTAAAGAACGAGTATTGTTTTGATTCGAAAAAGCATACCAACATTTTTACATGTATTATTAGCAAAATTTAGAAAAAAATATTAAAGCATTCGGCAGAATTGAAAAAAAACCTTACCATTTTAAATGAAGACAAGCTAGTTATTTTATCTTTCTGAAATAAGCCAGCTTAAAGTTTTAATTTGTCATTGTGATGTGAATAAAAATGAACATAAAACTAACATAACTCTTCTTTTTTTAAAAACTAAGAGCTGTCAAATTTTGTGAGATTATAGAAAAGTATATATAAATAATAGTTTAAGCTATATATAAAAAAAAATTGAATTTGATTTTTCGATCGATTTTTGTTAATCGAGTCGTACTGTATCCCCTTAAAATTGTTTTTAAGTATATTATTGTAATTAAAAGTATTTAAATGAAATTTCTTGACAAAACAAGAAGAAAGAATAAGATATTTCCAAAAAAATGATAATATTATGAAAAATGCTTCCATAATATTATATTTGCCTATATATAGCTAACACAACTTCAGAGAGTTAGAGCTTGGAGTTTTGAAAAAAAATAGATTGTTTTTAAACTTACTATAAATTAAAATGCGTTAATAATGCGTGTTTTTTGTTAAAATTTATCTCTATGATATATTAAAAGAAATAAATCCACTCCTATATTATGTATTTCAAATATACTAGTTTTGACTATACAGAAATCTTACCAATATATAGGCAAAATTTATTAATGTAAAAGCTTTTTTCATAAAAGGAGAATGTTTTAAAAATATGTCCTTTTTTCAACAATTTTTGCCAAAGAATTGCTTTTAAATAATTGTTTACTGTAAAAGCATCCTTAGAAAAATTTTATGTGCATATTCCAATTCAACTCACACTAAATATAAAAAAAAAATACGCTTTTTAAAAATCACGGTTTTGAAAGTAATCACCCACCTCAAATTTTCCGCATTATTCTCTAACAAAACTTATAAATTTGATGTAAAAAACAATTGCTATACATGTATACAAATTTTCATATAATTTTTAAAACTATAAATGGTTTTATTTTATATCATAGATGTAATCGATTTGATATACAAATAATAATTGGAATTCAAAGTCTCATAAATCACTTCTAAAAAATAAGATGATACTCAGAATTTATAATTCATTTAATGCAATGCAAATAAGTTACCATAATCTATTATTATAATTCTGGAAATATTACTATAAAATTAGCAGACTTAAATGATGCATGAGGGTAAGTTGAAAAATAAGTTCCCCCTGTCGACTGTGGTCAGAGTTGTGTATGAAAGTCAAAAAATGGAATGAGACATTAAAGATATGACATACCTTTATTTTATTATTCTCGTACGAGTACGTTGAGACATTTGTCATATCGCTTGCATCAGGGCTTTGCATATGGAAGAAGCGTTGAACGGCTATGGGCAAAAGGCGACACAGCAGGAAAACACGCAAGTCACCGATACACCATTGGGTAGAGGTCGCTGCAAATGAAGCAGATGGCACTGTTGCAGTGCCTGCACAAAGCGGAGACCAGCCTCTCATTTGAGCCCCGGTAGGTATGGAGAGAAGGTGCGTTTTGAATTCGTGGTCAAAGGAGGAAGTGAGAGCGGTTATCCGCTATGAATGGGCACGTGGAGTATCAGGAACAGAAATTCATAACCGCGTCGTGGAAGTCTATGGGCCAGGTGTGATGTCGAAGCAGATGGTGCGGAGATGGTGTCGCAGATTCAGTGATGGACGTCAGCAAGTGGAGGACATACTGAGAGCTGGACGGACGCGCACGGCCACTACAGATGCAAATGTCGGGAAGGTGGATAACATATGATTAGAGCGAACCGGCGTATCACCATCGATGAAGTAGCGGAAGAACTTGGAATCTCACCTGAGCGAGCTCAAAACATCATCCACGACATTCTTCGATACAGAAAAGTGTCAGCACGATGGGTGCCCCGACAATTGACCTCGACACACCAGGAACAACGCATGGCGGTCAGCCTGGAACATCTCGTGCGTTACCATGAAGATGGCAATGACTTTCTGTTTCGGATTGTGACGGGAGATGAAACGTGGGTCCACCATTTCACTCCAGAATCGAAGGCCGCATCTATGGAGTGGAAACATCCGTCATCACCTGTCCGAAAGAAGTTCAAGACAACTCTCTCTGCAGGTAAAGTGCTCCTCACAGTTTTCTGGGACGCCCAAGGAGTTTTGTTGCTGGACTTTTTGGAGGTTCGAACCATCAATGCTACGCGCTACTGTGACACCCTGTCGAAATTGAAAGAGGCGATTCGGAAAAAGCGGCCTGGCCTTCTCACATCTGGCGTTCTGCTGTTGGATGACAATGCCAGACCACATTCGGCGACGGCAACGCAAAACCATATTGCAACTCTTGGTTGGGAGCGCCTACACCATCCACCATACAGTCCTGATCTCGCACCAAGCGACTTCTATCTGTTTCCGGCTTTGAAGAAAAATCCCGGGGGAAAGTGCTTTGGAAGCAATACTGAAGTGAAACAAGCCGTTCAACGCTTCTTCCATATGCAAAGCCCTGATTTTTCCTGGAGGGCTTTTTGAAGCTTATTAAGCGATATGACAAATGTCTCAATGTACTTGGTACCTATGTGGAAAAATAAGGGTATGCCATATCTTTAATGTCTCATTCTATTTCTTGACTTTCATACACAACTCTGACCACAGTCGAAAGGGGAAACTTATTTTTCAACTTACTCTCGTAGTATATAGTTAAGTATAATTAAAAATGTTTTTTCAATTCCTACTCTCTCTCTCTCTAGTAGCTAACTCTCTATATTTATCTTGTTAAAACTTTCAATTGTTTATTAAATGCATTTTTAATCACTCAATTGAGCTGAAATTTTATATGTAGGATTATTTTGGATGACAATACAGTAATTTAATTATAATTAATAAAAATTAATTGATTAAAGCTAATTATTCAAAGAATTACAAATACAGCCACCTTGGCATCATTTTTGGCGACTTAGCGAAGATTTTGGCGACGTGTCAAAATTTGAGAAGGTTTTTTTCTCACATTTTTAAAGCGCTCATTTAAGCTGAAAAATTCTATACACCATTGCTTTGGGTAACAATACGATAATTTAATTACAACTAATTTTGATTAATTCACTGAAATTAATCATTTAAATAATTATAGATACAGCTACTTTGGCTTCATTTTTAAAGACTTGGATCAAAACTTTAAGAGATTTTTTTGTCTCACGTTTCAAAGCATTCAGTTAAACTGAAATTTTATATACATGATTGTTTTGGATGGCAATATGATAATGATAATTAATAAAAATTAATCGCCAATTAATGTTGGGATTCTGCCATATGTCAGTTATAATAAATAGAAATATACATATTGATATTTATTATAACTATTTAATAAAGAGTAATTAAAATATTTTTTTATCTAAGTAGGAATTGACATAATTTTCTTATATTACTTGTTAAAACAGAGATCGAAAATTTAATTTCATTGAAAAACTACAAACACATGATTATTTTCATCTGCATTCACATCGAATTGATCCAAGCTTGTTAGGATACAAGTATATACCGTTATTTATGGTTTAAATCGTCTCGCAAATGGAACTTTTAATGAAAACTGTATATTATAATAATAGTTGTGTAACATATGAGCAAGCCTTTCCACTTAATCTCTGTAGAGTAATTGTCGCAAAGTGAATGTATACAAATATATAATTAAGTATTTAATTAGAACTGCTAATTTATAACCCGAATAAAATTTAATATACTTTCCATATAGGCGTTCTTCCATTAATATTACCAAGAAAAAATTAAAAGTATTAAAAATAGATTTTTCTGGATTAAAATTTTTTTTTTATAATTTAAGATGACTAATAGAATTTTTAATTTTTTTTCCTAATGGGCTTCGGATTGGTGTTTTACCATTTTAGACCTAGTACATTCCACAGAAGCTAGTATCTCTTTTTAGTACGGCACCATATAAGCGGATAACAATCACTACAGGTAATTTTGAAGCCCAGTTTCCTCCCTAGATGGAGGAACCTGAGCTCTGACGATGCGAACCTGTACTCGGATTTAATTTTGCCTACAACACCCAAGCCAGACACTCTTTAGGGACTTTTTACATGCCGTATAAAAATACGACATGGCTGCTATCGGTTTTCTGCATCATGAAAATCCACTGACTTGGGCAGTGTTGAACCCGCAACCTTGAGGGCAGAAGACAAACGACAAACCAACCACACCATCCAGCCGGCCTAATAGAGACATTATATAATATAAATATATCAAAGAACTAAAAATTTTATTTTGAATTAATATACGAATAATTGCACTTCAATTTTGTAAAATGCCGCCCTTTAGTCTTTTATCTCTATGGATTATTGAAAAAATAATTATGCTAACTCTAAATAAGATGTAGTTTAAAAAAAAACTAAAAAATGCCCTTTTATAGTTAATCGAACTAAGTTGTTACTTAATTTTTTAGTCGCCAAATCTGGAAATGGGATCTGAAATTAGTTGCTTGGTGCGTGATGAGATCTGAAAATTGAAAATCTTTAATCCTGATGATTCTGATCAGAATAAAGGGGAAAAAAATATTAAATTATTGTATTGTCACTGGTTCTGGACAAGTGAGCAGTATTTCGAATTAACCTGATCTTTTAAAGTGGTTAAACATTGAATTCAAAGATTCCGTTACATACAAGTGGAGCTTATAAAAGGGTTTTAAAATTGTTCGGTGCTCTCTCTTTTTCCTTAATATTTTTTTAGTGAAAAACTTACCCGTATTTACGATTTTATTTCTGTATTTTGAATAATTTTTCATTAACAAAGCTTTCTGAAAATCAGCGAAAACGTTACAATTATTTCTAAAAACATTAAAAATTCAGGTAATTTCTAAAAATTAATCCATAAGAATACATATCTTAACGTGATTTTAGTCCGTCGCTAAATGCTCTCTTGTACTTGCATGCGACGTTAGTATTCACTCACTCACTCACACTTAATGTGGTTTCAGCAACACTTACTTAGTTGCATAAATGAGTCCGAGAACACTCTGATTTTAGATAAATACCATTAAACCACCAATTGAAAAGTCAAAAACTGATTCCGTACTTTATGACAGGCTTTAATGATAATAAAAAGTATTTTGAAATGAATTTTGCATGCAAAAACAATCAAAATAAGTTTTAACTATTAATATAAAACAAAAAAAATTGTAGAATAAATCACTTTTTTGTGGTGTTATTTGTACAGAATTTCTTTCGCCAAGCTTGAAATTTAAATTCACAACATTGTGAAATTTTTACAATTGTTGTTCTGGCATTGAGACACAAAAAAATAAGGATATCTTTCGTAACTCTTAGCATTTGAAGGAACATAAAGTATTACTTTAGATAAAATTGTAATCAAATATAATAAAAAAAATAAATTGGTACACGAAAATCACATGATTCCGTCCGCGGCGAAAGCCATCCTGTGTGCTTTTATGATTTAATTGTCTTGATTCACTCACAAATTGAATTTTCTGCCTGAAAAGTTTGCCGACTCCTGGTACTGTAAATATTATAACATTAAATAAAATATATATTCTACGCATATTCCATAGAAAATTATATCTTATAAAATCACTGTAACAAATATATACATTCCGGATATTATAAATCAGATGTTGACAAATTATATTATTTTAATAAAGCTATTGAAATTTTATAGTTACAGTAGATATTTAAATGAAATATTTTTTTATGAATATTATTTTAGTTTTATGTTAGACTCTCTCTTACGATACATTTAATTAAGCGCATTTTTATTAAAAATATATTAGAAGCTTAAGTAATATGAAAACAGATCAAAAATCAAATTTTTAATGCAAACGATTGTAGTGGTCCCTTCCGCAAGGACAGGTATAAAAGTCCTTAAGGAGATCCGGCCCGTCCATAAGAGCCCATTTTAAATTGCGTAAGTTTATGTACCTTTTTCTCAGAAACTACTTACTTCTAATGGATAAATTTTTTCTGTTGGTTATGTATACTATCAGTAAAACTTTGACGAAAGGTTTTGTCTTTTTGTTAAAAATTAAAGTAATTATAAATTTTTGTTCTCTAAAATTTAGTTTAAAAAAGCCTTATCTAAAAAGGTTTGCAAGATATATCTAATTCCTTCCTTTAAAATGCGTAAACACGTTAAAAGTATGCTCACTGAAAATTTGAGGAATATATAATAAGTAGTGTTTGAGAAAAAGGTACATAAAGTTAAAAATATTACATTTTGAGAAAACAGGCTTTAAAGTAAAAAAATCTAATTTTTGAGCATTTTCTTCCTTTAGTACTTTCCAGAAGCATATGAAACATTTTCTTTACTCTCTGCTCCGGCAAAAGACTATTTTAACTTTCTTTTTTTTTCATTATTTTTAACAATTTAGCCTTTTTTAAAAGCTTTTATTTAACTTACAATGTATGTATGTATGTATGTATGTATGTATGTATGTATGTATGTATGTATGTAATTTGTTCGGGTGGAATCTTGCAACTCAATTTTGAAGCTGATATCTTCCTCCCATTGAGCTGAAATTTTGTATACTTGTTTAGTTTGGATGACAATGCATGTTTTGACCATTTATATTCCGATATTGCAATTAATTAAAAAGATATTAATTAAAAACGTTTAACTAGTTTTGGGCGCCAACTTGGATATATCTGCATTGTTGTAATAATTTTATTGTTACAACAATGACAAAAGTTGGCGTCGAAAATCGGTTTTCAGCCAAACTGGAATTTCATAACGTTGCGCTATTGACAGTATTAATTAACTTTGTCTAAAAAATAATTACATTTCTACAACGTAAAAACAATCTAATTTCTACAACGTATGCAATTTTTTTACAAATTTCTATCCATTTCCTTGGATTTAAATTCAAAACAAAATAGTAGAGCTATTTTTCAAGTAGATTGGTACATTGTATACCTTTCTCAACGGTGCCAAGTTAAACTGAGATGGAGTATTGAAGAAATTCTTTAAATAATTTATCTAACTTTAATCCATGAAACTCAGACAAAAAATAATTACAGAATCGGAAAGATCATTTTTTTTTTTAATGTATCTTACCCATCAAAAAGGAATCCGCTAGGAAAACAATAAGAGAAAAATATTATCTAGAAATGCAATATATTTTCGATTAAAAAAAATTTTACAATAAAATGAAGTAATTTTTTAAAGAAATTTTCTAATTTTAAGCCTACGAGTAATTTAAATATACCTCATTTTATCACCAGTAATCTAAACACATACTTACGACATGTGTCCTTAAATTTAATTACAAATAGAATCTATTAATTTTATTTGAATTTAATTATTGATTTTTTCAAAATCAAGTTTCTAAAGATGATCTGAGCAATTAAAAAAAAAATAGATTCTTACGTAAAAGATATTCAATGTCCAGCAAAAAATTATCATTATTTGATAAAACTTTCTTTTTTGATTACAAAATGCGTTTTTAGTCTTAAGCATTTTATTGATTAATACAAATATTTAAATGCCTTTTGAAGTTTTTAATAAACAATTAAAATTTTCTTCTAATATGTTAGAGAAATATATCCCTTATCTTCAAAATATTTCAAATAAATAATATATTCTTTAAGTTTTTCAAAAATAGTCAAAATTTTAATTAAACATTTAATAACTTTGTCATTTATGAAGATAATCTCACTAAACCTTTTTTTTTTCGTGTGTAGAACAATGTTAGCCAAAATCTGCATGAAGATTGAAAAAATTGCTTAAAAATTACGGATTTAAAAAAATTGTGTTTTTAGTCTAATACCATTTTGCGAGAATTCATTCAGCTAAACCAGGGATGGCGAACCAGTGTTCAATGAGTTGAACAGGTTGAGAAACCTGTCCAGCGATAACTAAAAAGTAAAAAAATAAATTAAAAGTAAAAAAACCTTTTTAAGAACAAGCTTTTATTTAAACGCGCTAAAAAGAATAAAATAAACTTTTCCTTTAAAACTTTTTTTACTATCAACTTATAACGTCATTACACAATTTATATGATATAAAAGCTTGTCGCGAGATTTACCTGTGTAGATAAACAAGTAAAATAAATAACTTGACCTGATTGATTTTGGTTTTTAAAAATTCAAAGTAAGTAAATATGAGTACTTAAATATTGCGACAAGCTTTTATATCATATAAATTGTGTAATGACGTTATAAGTTGATAGTAAAAAAAGTTTTAAAGGAAAAGTTTATTTTATTCTTTTTAGCGCGTTTAAATAAAAGCTTGTTCTTAAAAAGTTTTTTTTACATTTAATTTATTTAGATCTTAAGATGCTTTAGATGAGCTACACGTATCTAATTTTTTGAAGCATGACGCACAGTTATAACTTGGTTCAGTATCACAATGTTTTAAGATCCTTAATTTTGTTACATAACTCGTTTTGAAATTCTCAGTAGCCATATTTTCCCCTAATTTTAGATTTTTTATCTCCACAAATGTAAATTTTGGAATCACTGATCATATGGTGTTACTAACTGATTCATTTGGGCTCTGAGTCTTTCCATGTAAAAATTTTCTTAATAACACAGGATCACCTAGATCTCTAAAAACTGGCTTCATTTAATTTATTATGGTATACAGCCTATGGGTGTGTTTATGATCATAGTGCCTTTCTTTACATTCATCTTTTGCCTTTTGAAACTAGCTCCATAAATTTGTACCCTCAGGACACAGTCCATGTTGAGGGCTATCGTTTGAAAACAGAAGATGAAAATAAACAACCCAAAGCGCATTTTTCATGCTGTGTAGGTAAAATATCAGTGAGCGTCAGTTACGACCACATTGGCTTTTTCCTTCACTTTCTTTCCTCTCTGTTTTTGCTTTTAAGATCCAAAAGACGTGGACCCATACACATTTGAATATGCTCAATACACTATAAATTTTCCACTTGAACATCATACGTATTTGAGCTCATACGAAACTTATGCAAGGGGAAATACAGGTGATCCTAGAAGAGCTCATTCGATGCGCGTCAAGGAATAGCTTTGTTTAAAAAAAATAAATAAAAATATTGTATGTCATATCCTCATGTCATATATCATTTTAAGCAGAAATATTTGAACTTTTAAAAAATATAAAACAGTGAAAAGCGATAAATTTTTAAAAATGTATGTGCCGGACTCCTTAACGAATATCCTGAATAGAGATTCCTTTTCGCCCCAGTCGTCTAAGGCAGGCACGAAGTAGCAGGGACCGAGAGGTCGGTGGTTCAAATGGACACCCGAGCAAAACGTTCCTCAGTGGTGACCCAAGAAGTGAACACTAAATGGTAGCACAGCCTAACGCTGATGGTTGGTTTTGCATTCATTCTGAGGGGAGTCTATATTTCCAATAAATCACGGCTAATGATTCAAATGGCTACGGCGAACGCGTCAACTAGAACCGCCAGCTCAATAAGAGTCTCCCACAACGTCAACGGAGAAATGATCCAACTTCAATCAAATTTTCTGGAAATGTATTCTAGTTACAGAATTGTTTGGAAAGACAAACTTATCTAGGTATATCTCAGAAAGTCAATAAATAACACTTTCTTCACTGGGAAGGGGATACGCAGCGGCACTTCAGCAAATAACCAAATGCAGGTAGAAAAACAAAAAAAGGACTGTTTTTAATAAGTATTCCTTTTCGTCCTAGCTGTCTAAGGCATGTATGGAGCAGCAGTGAATTATTAGATTGGTGGTTTTAATAAATACCCTGCCAAAGATTCTTCGCAATCTACAGAAGTCTAGTAGCTACTTCATGAAAATTCCAGCTGAGTCTCTCCACTGAATAATGCTTGCCTACTCATATATCAACCTTGTCGCACTTCAACTATACCCATAACTTTATTATTTTACCAGACAAATTGAAACTTTTAAACTCTTGTGTTAGGTAATTGCTATAATATCTTTTTTTAAACACATTTCCAAAATTGTGTGTTCTGAAATATTTTTTTTTAAAATTAAATTACACTTTATTTTAAAATTCTGTTTTTCCTAGGCCTTAAATTTAAATTTTCATACCATTAGAATTTTATCAAGATTACTTTGCAGGACTGAATCCTGAATTCCCAAATTTGTCAGAGTACAGAACTCTGATTTTTAAAGTAAATATAAATATTTATTTGTTCAAACCTCTATTACCTGCTACAAGCAGTATATATACTTCCATATATTATTACCTTCGTAAAAGTACAATTGAGATCATTTCATCCACAAATCAGTTTAATAACACACGCTATTTTTTTATTATTAAATTATTAAAAGCTTTTATTTAACTTACAATGTATGTATGTATGTATGTATGTATGTATGTAATTTGTTCGGGCGGAATACTGCAACTCAATTTTGAAGCTGATAACTTCATCTTATTGAGTTAAAATTTTGTATACACGTTTAGTTTGGGTGACAATGTATGTTTTGACCATTTATATTCCGATATTGCAATTAATTAAAAAGATATTAATTAAAAACGTTAAACTGGTTTTGGGCGCCAACTTCAATATGTCAGTATTGTTGTAATAATGTTATTGTTACAACAATGACAAAAGTTGGCGTCGAAAATTGGTTTTCAGCCAAACTGGAATTTCATAACGTTGCGCTAATGACTGTATTAATTAACTTTGTCTAAAAAATAATTACATTTCTACAACGTAAAAAATATAATTTCTACAACGTATGCAATTTGTTTAGAAATTTCTATCTATTTTCTTCGATTTAAATTCAAAACAAAAAAAAGTAGAGCTATTTTTCAAGTAGATTGGTACATTGTATACCTTTCTGAACGCTGTAAAGTTAAACTGAGAGCGAGCATTGTAGAAATTCTTTAAAAAATTTATCTAACTTTAATCTATGAAACTCAGACAAAAAATAATTACAGAATCGGAAAGATCATTTATTTCGTCCCGATAAGGTATAATGTTTTTTTACGAAATAATGATATTTGTATTTCTTACGATTTTTTTAAAAATAATTCTAAATCGATGCGTTTTTATGAAAATAATGTCTAAATCGTTGCGCATGAAATTTTTTTTTTGTTTAAATGAATCGACATTTCTTACTAAAACAGCTCATGCTTTGCTTTTTTAGAATTAGTCATTTAAAAAATAAAACGCCGAAAACTTTTTTTTACGATTTTTCAAGAAATAGTCAAAATTTTAATTAAACATTTAATAACTTCGTCATAAATGAAGAAAATCTCATGAATTTTTTTTCGTGTGTAGGACAATATTACCCAAGATCTGTACGAAGATTGAAAAAATTGCTTAAAAATTACGGATTTTAAAAAAATTGTGTTTTTAGTCTAGTACCCTTTTTCGGAGAATTCATTTAGCTAACTGTTCCAAAATAACCGGCAAACACCTAGCATTGAATGAGATGAACATACTAAGAAACCTGTCCAGTGATAACTAAAAAGTAAAAATAAATTAAAATTAAAAAAGCTTTTTTTAAAACAAGCTTTTATTTAAACGCGCTAATTTTATTTAAGTCGCCAAATTTGGCGACAAAAATTAGTTGCCTAAAACATCGCCAATGAGCCAATATCTCGCCAATTTGGCGACTTGCTATTGAAATACAATGGGATACATATAACATTCATTATCATAAGACAAATTACACCAATTTACAGAATTCGTAACATTGCCCCCCTCTCAAGGACTGCACGTCCCGGGCAGTACAATCCTTGAATAGGTAAAAATTATTTACAAGTATATACAATGGTCGACAGTACACAGTTACATACAAGCATATAAGTGGCTCTTTCGATCAGCTAGTTTCGTCCCTAGAGTTACAAAAATAAGGGGCCAGCCGATCACAATGCACTACCCTAGGCCTTGAGTTCTTAGATTTTTGGATACGAATCACAACGTCATTTAGTCTTTTTAGGACTGTATATGGACCGTCCCAATTTGTCTGTAACTTTGGAGAAAGTCCTTTTCGTCGAATCGGGTTCCAAAACCAAACCTTGTCACCTTCGTGAAATTCATGTCCTGTAGCTCTCGTGTCGTACCTGGTCTTCATCTTTTCCGTTGCGATGTCGATCCGATTACGGGCGAACTCGTGCACACTTTCTAAACGTTCCTGTAGTTCATGGACATATTCTTCAGGAGAAGAAGGCACATCAGGAGGGCGCCCAAACAGGAGATCACAGGGCAGACGGAGTTCACGACCGAAGAGCATCTGGGAGGGAGTGAATCCAGTGGTTTCATGGACGGCACTTCGATAGGCAAGCAGGAACATAGGAAGCTTCCGATCCCAGTCTTGTTGATTCATGGAAACGGGGATAGAGAGATGGTTTAAGATCGTTCTATTAAATCTCTCAACCATGCCGTCTGACTGGGGATGTAAGGGGGTAGTTTGTGTCTTATCAATCTTAAGAAGGACACAAAGTGCCTTGAATACAAAAGAAGTGAAATTTCTGCCTTGATCAGAGTGCATCTGAAGGGGCGTCCCATAGCGAGAAATCCAGTTCTGCAGTTATACTTCGGCAACTGTTGTAGCTTCTTGATCAGCGATCGGGTAAGCCTCGGGCCACTTGGTAAAATAATCCTTGACAACTAAGATGTATTTGTAGCCATCATTTGAACGTGGGAGAGGCCCTAAGATGTCCAACGCGATTCTTTCAAATGGTGCCCCTACATTATAGCGCCGTAATTTTCCACGGCATCGTGTTTTGGGTCCTTTTCGGGCCCCACATGCATCGCAGGACTTGCACCATCTTTCTACGTCATCTCTTACTTTGCTCCAGAAAAACCGCTCCCGAACCTTTTGGATGGTCTTCAATATTCCAAAATGACCTCCGGTTGGGCTACTGTGTAATTGTTCCAACACTTCCGGTATGCTTGATCGTGGGAGTACTAATTGCCATTTTGATGTTTTGCCATCCTCAGACTCCCATTTTCTGTATAATACACCATTACGAATATGGAGTGAATCCCAGAGAGCCCAATAGCATTTGCTATCCGGACGATAGCTGGAGATATCTTGCCAACTGGGTCTAGTGCTAGATGATTCAAGAAGTTCCAAGATAGGTTTTATGTCGGGATCCGTAAGTTGAGCTTCTCTGACTTCTTCATCGCTCCAACGGTCTATTTGTGTCGATACCGAATCCTTTATTTAACGAATGACAGGTGTTATCATGTCATATTTCTTCTCGACTGTAGTGCAGTAAGAACAAGCATTCGAGCATGGTCTTCTTGATAAGGCGTCAGCATTACCATGAAGGGACCCCTTGCGATGTTTGATCTCGAAATCGTACTCTTCAAGTTTCTGAATCCATCTAGCTATCTGGCCTTCGGTGTTCTTAAAATTTAAAAGCCATGTCAGGGACGCATGATCCGTTCGGAGCAAAAACTTCCGACCGTAAAGATAACTATGAAAGTTCTCAACAGCTTCTACAATGGCCAGTAATTCTTTTCTGGTGACGCAGTAATTTCTTTCAGGCTTTGAAAGACACTTGCTCCAGTATGCGATGACATGTTCTTGGCCGTTAATTTCTTGGGATAAAACTGCTCCGACACTTTCATGGCTTGCGTCCGTGTCAAGAATGAATTGCTTTTCGGGATCCGGATAAACTAGAATGGGAGACGATGTTAGAGCCGCCTTCAAGCTATTAAATGCTTCCTCGCATTCGTCTGTCCACAAGAACTTCTGTTTGTTTTCAGTCAGCCTGTGGAGAGGTCTCGCGATTGAAGAAAATCCTTTAACAAATCTTCTGTAATATGTGCACAGACTGAGAAAACTTCTAAGCTCATGCACATTTTTAGGGCGCCTCCAGTCTTTTACAGCTGACACTTTCTGTGGATCAGTTCTAACACCATCAGCAGAAATTATGTGACCCAGATAATTCACCTCGTGACGGAATAAGTTGCATTTGGAGGGGTTTAGCTTCAATTTGGCCTCTTTCAATTTTTCAAATACTCTCCTTAGGTTGCTAAGGTGTTCCTCGAAACTTTTCCCTACAATGATGATGTCGTCTAAATAAACCAGGCAAGCTTCAGGAGTGAGTCCGTTCAACACTGTCTCAATGAGGCGTTCGAAGGTAGCTGGTGCATTACAGAGACCAAACGGCATGACCTTAAACTGCCAAAGTCCTTGTCCTCCTGTCGTGAATGCTGTATTTTCACGGTCTTCAGGATGTATCTCTATTTGCCAATAACCGCTTTTCAAATCCAAGGTAGAGAACCACTTGTTTCCGCTAAGAATGTCTAACGTGTCATCGATTCGTGGATGTGGATAACTGTCCTTTTTTGTGACATCATTGAGCCGTCGATAGTCTACACAAAATCTCGTAGATCCATCTTTCTTTCGGGCTAACACGATGGGAGAAGCCCAGGGACTCGACGAAGGCTCGATGACATCTCGTTCCTGCATGTCCCTTAGTAGATCTTTAACTTCTGTTGTCTTAGCAATTGGTAGTCTTCGGGGATTCTGTTTAATAGGAGAGTGATTCCCAGTTTCAATTCGATGTTGAGCCAATTTCGTTCTCCCGAGGTCACCAGATGTACAGGAAAACAGTTCCTCGTATTCGTCAATAAGCATCCATGCTACACTTTTCTGTTCCTCATTCAATTCAGTGGGCTTCAACAGATTCAATTCGAGTTCTTTAGAAGGCTTTTTCGACATGATTTCGGGATGTTTCTGTATACAGGTGACTGGAGCACATGTTGCTAATACGTCGCCTTTCCTGATTGTTTTAGGATTACCAGTTAGATTAACAACTCTGATTGGTACAGTTTCCTTCGAAAGATCTACCAGTGCGGAAGCAACCAATACTCCTTTTGGAAAATTTTCAGAGTCCGGAAATTCAGTTAGACCATGTCGAAAGTTTTGACTTTTCTCAGCGGCCCATCTTACAAGCATCTCAATTCGAGCTGGAATAGTAATATCACTTTTACAAGTTATTCGATGACACGGTTCTCTTTCAAGAGCTCCTAACTGGAATAACGCTACATCTTCCGAATTTGAGCGTAGTACATTATTCTCAAAGTCAATTACAAAATTATGTTTTGTTAAGAAGTCCAAACCGAGTATAAAAATGTCGGTGATTTCGGCTACAAACACGGTATGGCCATATAACACATTTCCAAACTTAATTGTTATATGCATCTTGCCAATAATGGGGATTTTATCCCCTTTCACGGTCTGAAGGGTAACGCAGGGCGGTGTCCGAAGAATTTTTACGTCAAGTTGTTGTGCTAAATCTTGGCGCAAAATGGTGACATTGGCCCCTGTGTCAACGACCATTCGACACGGAAATCCATTTACATTCGCTTCAATAAACAGTCCATTCTCGCTGCTTGATGAAATTTGTAACACTTCAAAATGGGGCTTTTCATTCTCTGGCAACCTCCGCCCCGCGAGACCGCCACTACCTAGTTTTCCCTGAGTATTATTCCTCGACAGGCTCCTAGGCCGTTGATCTTGGCGAGCCTGGCATTGCCTTTGGAGATGGCCTTCTGCTCCACATTTCCAGCAACGGGCGTTGTTTCTTTTAAATTTGCCTGTCTCCTCTCCAGACCTCTGCTTCATCCCCCGGAACTCCTCTAACAGTTGTGTCATAACTTTAAGTAAAGGATCCTCATCTCGTTGCACCTCCGCACCTCTGATAAAGTGACGATCCCTTCTCGATGCTTGTTGTGCCGCTTCAAACTTGATCGCGTAGACTAAAGCGGACTTCAGATCCTTAGTTTCCGCCATTCGTAGTGCCTTTTGTATTTCTACGTCTCTGACGCCATCGACGAAATACTGCACAGCTAAATTCTCTCTTACTTCAGTAGGACAATCGGAGAAGGCGAGGTGGGACAGCTTTTCAATGTCCGTTGCGAGCTCTTGAAGGGTTTCGTTGGGTTTTTGTTGGCGAGTCTTTAACTGAAGTCGGCTATAATCCTTCAGGCATTTCTCGCCAAAACGCAACTCTAGGGCACTTGAAAGAACATCAAAATTTAACTGTTCATTATCGGGAATGGTCCTCAGTATATCTGCAGCTTCGGCTCGGAGAGAAGAAGCCAATTGGCGAGCTTTCGTAATTGGATCCCAGCCATTAGCTTCTGCGACAATGGCGAACTTCGTCTTATACACCTGCCAAGACGTTTGTCCGTCATACGGCAGTAATTTCATACAGGGTCTGTTGACAACAGGCATATATCGAGCATTTTGAGATTGATTTGCAGCAGCCAATCCAAATTCTTGAGGAGTTTCATAGGACTCTCTTGATTCTTCAGTAACTTGAACTTCCATTTCTTGCTTCAATTTCTCAAATTTCTTTTCCATTTCTTCTAATATTCCTTCAAATTCCTCTACTTTAGCATTGGCTACCTTCACGGCGTTATTAATTTCCTTCATCCCAGATTTCATTTCTGCTTGTCCTGCTTTCATTTCGACTTGTCCTGCTTTCATTTCTGTTTTCATTTCAACTTGTCCAGCTTTCATTTCTGTCATGAATGACAAAAGTTGCGTTAATTTGTCTTCCAATGCGGATTCTTCCTTCTGCTTTTCTTCCGCAGCTTTCTTACTCTGCTCATTCGTTTCAACAACGTTGTCGGATATACCACCACAACTTTGCTCTCTTTCAAGAGCTTCTCGAAGACGTTCGATCAAGTCATCTTTCAGTCCTGATGTGGGCAAATTCCTCGCCGACAGTTCGTCTTTCAATGCGGCCACAGTGAGTTTCGACAGAGATTCTCGATGAAGATCAGCCATTTTCCTTTATCTTCACTATTCGATCCCGCTTCTGACGCCAATTTGTTACGAATTTCCTGCGATGTGCTTAGAGTAAATTCAATAAGCAGAATCCTTTTAAAAAAATAAATAAAGCTATTTATTTAACGAAGACTACAAGAATAACACTGCGCATTCAATAGCTCAGTCACCAGCCTACAGCTTGCTTGCTGTCTAAGGCTCCAATACCACTCCTAATCTTTCGTGCTTGTTTTTATATGCTCTCTGTCGGAAGTGACGTCACTAACAGGAAGTTATGTCATATTAGAAAAATCCAGAACCTTGGAGAGAATTCAAGAAATCAGGATCCCTCTAGAAAATTCTCTCTGTCGCCAAGGTTTCCAACTTCCGTCGCCAAACTTGGCGAAATGTCGCCAAATTTGGCAACAAAAATTAGTTGCCTAAAACGTCGCCAATGAGCCAATATCTCGCCAATTTGGCGACTTGCTATTGAAATACAATGGGATACATATAACATTCATTATCATAAGACAAATTACACCAATTTACAGAATTCGTAACAGTATGTAATTTGTTCGGGTGGAATCTTGCAACTCAATTTTGAAGCTGATAACTTCATCTTATTGAGCTAAAATTTTGTATACGCGTTTAGTTTGGGTGACAATGCATGTTTTGACCATTTATATTCCGATATTGCAATTAATTAAAAAGATATTAATTAAAAACGTTAAACTAGTTTTGGGCGCCAACTTCAATATGTCAGTATTGTTGTAATAATGTTATTGTTACAACAATGACAAAAGTTGGCGTCGAAAATTGGTTTTCAGCCAAACTGGAATTTCATAACGTTGCGCTAATGACTGTATTAATTAACTTTGTCTAAAAAATAATTACATTTCTACAACGTAAAAAATATAATTTCTGCAACGTATGCAATTTGTTTAGAAATTTCTATCTATTTTCTTCGATTTAAATTCAAAACAAAAAAAAGTAGAGCTATTTTTCAAGTAGATTGGTACATTGTATACCTTTCTGAACGCTGCAAAGTTAAACTGAGAGCGAGCATTGTAGAAATTCTTTAAAAAATTTATCTAACTTTAATCTATGAAACTCAGACAAAAAATAATTACAGAATCGGAAAGATCATTTATTTCGTCCCGATAAGGTATAATGTTTTTTTACGAAATAATGATATTTGTATTTCTTACGATTTTTTTAAAAATAATTCTAAATCGATGCGTTTTTATGAAAATAATGTCTAAATCGTTGCGAATGAAATTTTTTTTTGTTTAAATGAATCGACATTCCTTACTAAAACAGCTCATGCTTTGCTTTTTTAGAATTAGTCATTTAAAAAATAAAACGCCGAAAACTTTTTTTTACGATTTTTCAAGAAATACTCAAAATTTTAATTAAACATTTAATAACTTCGTCATAAATGAAGAAAATCTCATGAATTTTTTTTCGTGTGTAGGACAATATTACCCAAGATCTGTACGAAGATTGAAAAAATTGCTTAAAAATTACGGATTTTTAAAAAATTGTGTTTTTAGTCTAGTACCCTTTTTCGGAGAATTCATTTAGCTAACTGTTCCAAAATAACCGGCAAACACCTAGCATTGAATGAGATGAACATACTAAGAAACCTGTCCAGTGATAACTAAAAAGTAAAAATAAATTAAAATTAAAAAAGTTTTTTTTAAAACAAGCTTTTATTTAAACGCGCTAAAAAGAAATAAATAAATTTTTCTTTAAAACTTTTTTTACTATCAACTTTTTCCGTCATTACATAATTTATATGATATAAAAGCTTGTCGAGAGATTTACCTCTGCAGATAAACAAGTAAATTAAATAACTTGATCTGATTGATTTTAATTTTTAAAAATTTCAAACTAAGTAAATAAGAGTACTTTAATCTCGCGACGAGCTTTTATATCATATAAATTGTGTAATGACGGAAAAAGTTGATTGTAAAAAAAGTTTCAAAGAAAAATTTATTTTATTCTTTTTAGCGCGTTTAAATAAAAGCTTGTTTTAAAAAAGCTTTTTTACTTTTAATTTATTTTTGAGACTATGTATACATACTTGAGATAATTTAATACATAAATTGGAATTCTTTTTTTACAAACTATTTAATATTAAATACAGAATATTTTTAAAAATTTTGAGCTACTTTTCTAAGGAAGTAAATTACAATATTGTGATTATTTTATAAAACTAATAACATGGAAAAAAAATTATAAAAACACTATATATAAAAAAAATTAGGACATTTTTCTTTTATAATAAACAAAAGGGATTAAAAATAGTTAAAGTCAAGAAAATTAATGTGAAAAGATTTTCCAGTGTATAAAATGATAAAGTAAAATAAAATAAATAAATAAAACATACGGTAACAGCAAAAACGATTAAAGATAAATGAGAAATATACTATTCAGAAAAGACTAAGGATAGAAAAGTGAAAGGGGAGAAAAAAATGTAAGACTAAGAGAAATTGCCGACTTCTGGATGCCAAGTACTGCTTCTCAGCTTAAGGGGAAAAAATGCAATACTTTTTATCATAGAGTGTACACCAAATACAAAGCTTAATTGAAACTATTTTTTAGCTTTTGATAAAAAGTGGGGAAAAAAAGATATTTTACAGGATCAAATTCTTAGAGAATCTGAAGCAAAAAAAGAAAACAATAGTAAAATAAAGAAAATATTCACTGGTTGATTCGGATCTAGGAAAAAAAAAGAATAAAACCAAAGAAAACATCAGAAGAAGAGGAATTTAGCAATAAAAAGAAATGCTCAGATGGCTTCCTTTTTGAATTAAATATTTTTTCCTTTGTATTTTCAGATGTAATAAAAAAGAGAAATAAAGTATAAAATGAGTAACTGAGGTAAAATTTCAAATTTTGGAGAATAAATATTGTTTATTTAAATTTTATTTATACCAAAATGCTGACTTATTAAAAGGTAGTGTGTGGTTAAGTATTTAATGCCCTGAAGGAAAATACTAGTTATGATTTTGCCCATTAGACGATGACGAATTACGATGCTTACTTAACAGTCCTTTCTTATGGAATACATCTAAACATAACTATTTTTTGTTACAGTCAACCAATAGGTCTTAAAAAGGATTTAAGAAATATTTATTTAAAATTACATATATATATTTTAAAATTTTTACTGTTTTGATGGATACTATTTCAGATAGTGTGAAGTAGAAGTATATGAATGACAGAAACTTTTGATTAAATAAGTGAAATTACAAAAGTGTTCAAAAATTATAGTAAAGTTGTTCGAGTATTAATTTCTATACGAAGCATTTGTAATACAGGTGTAATACAAATTCCATAATTCTTAAACAGCTGATTTATGCAATGTTGTCCATAGAAAAAAATTTTAAACACATTTTATGTGACACAATATATTTAGAATTTTTTTTAGAATACAAAATCGCATATACACTTACGAATTGGAAAACTACTCTACCAAGAAAGAAGCAAACCGTAACAGAGAGATGATACAAACAAGTTGTTTGTCGTCATAGGCGAACAGTTTACAAATAAGTGTTACCACATACTGTGTTACATTAGTAACACCAGCACGAAGTAGGAGTTCCATAATCAAGAAGATCATAGGGCGACGCTATAGAAGTAGTAAAAGAGGGAACAAATACCAGAATCTCAGGTAGATGCAAAAGAAGAAATATGTTGCTATCAAACGAGTTTGATAGATATTTCATTATTTGCTTGAAAGCCGCTATGCATCCTGTTACTTCCAATCAAATCTTCTTACGTGTGTCATCAGACGATGTTAAGAGCAATGGATAATTAAATTCCCCTACGAATCGCTGACCTAGCGCAAAGCGATTTAAACCGATAACGAGGCATCAAAAAAGAATACTTCAAATGCGGATTCAATAATCACAAATTGTATTCTACAACTTGCTATAGGGTTTGTGTTTCTTCGCAAACAAATTCCCGATGCTTCACAGAAACGAATCAGCAATCGCAGAGCCTTTTAAGTGCCTTTAGCCACGAATCGTCCGGGATTTTGTCCACAGTGATGACGAATTAGTGTTTAGTGTTAAACATCGCTTTGCTTTAGGGACAGGTGATCATCGTGTGCAAATTGGAGGCTTAATTAAGTGTATAGTCCTTCTTTCGCGGTCAAGTGAAACAATTCGATCATTGAAGGAATAAATGTCTGGAGAGCCATAACCCCTGAGGCAACCAATCTAATACGATGGTGATACGTGAGGCATTGACACACCATGGTATGTGGATGAGTTTATACACAGTTCCTGCCTAGTATTCGAAGCTCAATTTAACAACAGGTTAGTAACAAATGAACACAGCTCAAGAGGTGCTCAAGACTTACTGCATCAAGCTCAAACTCTATCCTAGACTTCTCACTCCCCAGAAATGACATCTATTAAGTCTATTTTGGATCAGTGAATTGGCCAATGCTTTGAAGAAAACTTTTAGAAGATTTGTGAGGTGTCTGCTTCAAATTCCTCAGGGGTCTATTCAACACGAAGAACTCTTTTGAGACATGACGAATCAAAATCAGTTTGATGTGTTGTCTAATTTTGTTTGATATACGTATCCCCTTGTAATTATCGAATTGTCTTGTATTTTTGGAATAACAATATACCCTTATAATTATTACTATAATTTTACAAAATTTTATTTCCATTCGATGCTTTTATCCTTCTACCCTAATTTTATTGTTTGAAAGTGTATTTTTGTTCGGTATCCATGCATGCAATAAATTAATTTATAAGCAAATATTGCTTTGAAATTATACTCAAAAAATTAATAGTAATAATAAACTCGTATATTATTATTTTTATTCCTGTAAAATAGAGATAAATCATTTATAAATAGCAAATCTGTAGAAAATTAAAAATATATATATAGTTCCCAAATATATGGCTTTGAATAGTATTTTTTAAATCTGCCCAGTGGATTATAATACGTTTATAGGAGCCAAATAATCCTATAAGAAAACAAATTAAAACTTTACGCTCTTGAAAAATGAAATTTTAATTCATGTCATGATTTATTTCAATAAAATACAATTTTTTCGATGAAATACATCTAAATACGTTTAAAACTATTAAAATTTATTTATTTTAAATATATAAATTTTTGGTTCACATTATGTATCTATAAATACGGATGTTATACGATTAAAAGTTACAAAGCCAATGGGTTCCAAGTTTAAAAATAAATCCCTATATATCCTCTTAAGAAAACAAAGTGATAAAGTAGAGGAGTAAAAAGTACGCTAATGCAAAATGTAAATTAAAAACATTTTTAAATAAATAACTTTTTTAACATTTAATTCAAGATTGATAGTTATTTCGGGTTCTAAATCTGGCTTAGAAGCCGTTATAAACGGAGAGACTAACATCACCTCCTTCATAAATTTTCTACTCAAGCAGGTTTTATACAAGGGGAAATACTGTGTGCTACAGTGGATACCTGCACACGTAAATATCGAAGGATATGAGTGTGTGTGGAATCTTTGGCCAAAGAAGTCAAAGGCCATGGCACACATTGTACCAAAGCACACTTTCTTATACAAAAGCTGTGGCCAGATTTAGACTTTTACCCCTTTCCTTTAAGAAACCGTTCATAACAGAATTCAACATCCACAAGCACAAGACTCAGGACATCATTTCAGGGGCATCCATGTTTAATCAATGGAAAAATCATTGTTTTATTCATTGATAAAACAAGATCTTACATACTGTATGAAAACTGCCCGGGAATCCAACGGCTCACACCAAAACATTGAAGGGATGATCAGAAAAAAAAAGGTTACAAGCCGCAGCATTTGAAAACTACATATTGTGGTGAAATTTTGTTCCTGCAGATTGGAGACAAATGGAGCTACTTGTCATACAGTTGGTTTGCGGGTTGATAGTAAAAGTTCCCAGACGGTTCAGGACGATTGAAGTGGAAAAACGGGTTGGAAATTGGTCTTGTTTGGAAGTGCGAGCTGTGATTCGATTATTTTTATGTCCGAATCTGACATTCATTGTCAAATCACGGAAGTTTATCGTGAAGAAGCAATGAACAGACAACAGTAGCGAAATTGTGTCAATCATTTTAACCAGACGGACAGGATGTCAAAAACCGCAATATGGCAGGGAGCGGCTGGCCAAGTTCTTCAACGGCAGAAATCAAAACGGTACGAATTGAAAGAATGATTCGAAACGACCGATGGGTAATTCTGCGTGAAATCTCATTAGAGCTGGGACTGAGCAATGGTAGCGTGCTGTGTGCTGCAATATTCCAAGACAGTGATGTGAAAACATCCGCCGAGACTTGACTCAAGGTACAGGGACCCGATTTCTACCAAGACCGGTTAAACAAGTTAGTTGTGCGTTCAGATAAATGCCTAAATAGACTTGGTGATTATGTCGAAAATTTATAGACGCGTATTCCTTTTAATTTCCTTTTGTATTTTCTGCCTATTGTTAATAAATATTCGACTTATAGCCTTTTTTTTATCACCTCTCATATTTTTGAGTGCCCAGCTTTCACCTCAAGAGCACTAAAGCTTGGTCTAACTCCACTTATAGACCTACTACAGGAGGGAGATCCTTCGCAACCAAAACGCTCCGAAATTGACAGACGCAGTAGGTGGAATCTAGAATGATTATTTATTTATTTTACAATAATTCCATTGGCACGAGAACAACATTTTATTATACGTATGTTTAATAAATAACTGTAGCAGTTTTTTCTTAATAATTTGATTTAAAAATACTTATGTATAAAAATACAGTATAGTGTTGCATATAATAAGATAAATCAATGAATAATTATAAGTTTGATTTTAATTCTTGTCAAATAAATAATATGTACCTTAATTAATTGTAATCCTCATTAATTTGTATCTTTCAAATTGACATATAATTTCATGGTTCAAGATAAATTATTATTTAGTTTTACACGTAATATTTTGAAATGTCTGCTACATTGGATTCAATGTATAATAAATATTTAAATGCTGTAAAAATTATATATTTTGAAATTTAACAAGCAGGACTAGATGAATAACATGAAATTTCTACATTTTGTAAAGGTAACTTTTCATGTTATAGCCCTAAGTATTTAGTCTTATGGATAATAGATATTGATTGAAATAATGATGGGTAATTTTCACTTGTCATAAATATATTCAGACTATGCTAATCTGTATTTCTGAAGAAAATGTTTCTTTTTTTTCATTAAAAGTTCTAGATAATAAATCATTTGTAGCGTTGCTTCAAATGTTCTTAAAACATGACATTTTATATATAAAGAAAGCATCAAATCAAATACAATAGAACCCCGATATAAAGAATTAATCATGACCAAGCATTTTATTCGTTAATTCGAAATTATTCTTAATATCGGGATACAAAATAAAAATATGAATTGCTTACAATTTATTTTTTGAAAATTCAATAACAAGCAACTACACAAAAAACACCCATAGCAAGAAATTGCACACTTTTTATTCAAAATATGAAAATGCTATTAGCGAATTATTAAACATCATTTAATTATAAATTTTAAAATATTGTCAAAATAGATGTTTGACAATCTTTTTAATTCTTTACTCGAAAGAGTGTTTCTACTTTATGGTGAGAAGAAAGTACTGTGTCATTTACATCCTGCTGCTTGATTTATGTTTTCAGGTTTTGAACAATGAAAAACATAAAAAAATGTAAGTTTGGGATGAGATAAAAAAAATTGCTTCTCCTGTTCAAAGCTTACTTTATAGGCTACACTCATGACTCATCTGTACCTGTAAAGTCTAAAATTGGGCTGCACTCTTTCTCGTTGATATTTGCAGCTCTTAGGAAAGTTTCTGTTTCAGTTTCCAAAAAAGATTTGTCATTTGAAAAGTAATCCCATTTTTTCTAATCCAAAAGCTGAGTTTATTTTCAGCTGTTGAAATACTTAATCAATTAGGGATTTATTATTCTTTTTTAAATAAGGGTTTTTATTTTGGCTTTAATCGGAAGAAAAGAAAAAAAATTAGTTAAATTTCGAAGTTCGATAAATAGGGGTTCGATAAATCGAAGCCCGACTGTATTTCAATAGGAATACATCATTAAAAATCCAACATAGAAGGTTTTTTTCTTAATCCTTACGTATAAACAAGTCTATTGCAATAACGAAGAAAAGACAAAATTTACATGGATGTGTCTCTGGAAAACTCATTAAATAATAACTAAAAGTTTAAAATAAAAATAATAATTTGTTAAACAGTGTGCTTATTCACTCAAAAATATTTCCACCAGATGTTTTTAAATTTATGACTGCATTTTTATTAAAATATATTTAGTAATTCTTCGTATCATAAAGTTAATCAAATATTAAATCCATAATTGCATTGACTAATTATTAAAGTATTATTAATGATAATAATACTAATAGTTTTAATAATTTAGGATTTTTTTTAATTATGATATAGTTTAATTTCAAAAAGCAATAATTATTATTTGACGTTACAGGATAAATATATTTTTAAATTCAAATACACGAAAAAAATTCTTATAATATTAGTAGCAATAATAATTATATTAAAATTTTATTAATAGATAATTAAAAGCAAAGGTTTTACTGCTATTTTATAATTTTTTTTTTCCGTAGGGATTCTTTATACCTAAAATATCTTGATAAAGGATTATTTCCATACAGAGGTTCAATAGCTCTATTTTCTTTATTTTAAAATTTTAATAGAAATCCAGTTTAGGTTTTATATAACTATCTATAACTAATTAATTAAATTGCGACAAAATAACCTTCGTTAATAATAAGTAAATTTTAAAGAAACCAATAAGTTAAATAAAAATAATAAATATTTCTAATGTATAACTAATGTATAACAAATTGTATCATTAAAAAAATAACATAGTAAAAATATTTTATGAAAAGTATATTGGAGGTAAGGAAAATTTAGTTTTCTTGAATAATTATCCAACATATGTTGAGTAAATGTAGTATACAAAATTTCGACCTTAAATGAAAAGTATTTATATATTTGTTTAAGTTGTGAAAAAATCAGAGAATTATTTAGAGTATCATTATTGTTTTGTCGCATATTCGTTTACTCCTACCAAGATGAACTGTTCTGTGAACAACGAATTTCTAAAGAAGCTATGATTTCACGGGAAAAAAAAGAAAAGTTTCAGTAAAAATATGAAGAGCTACATCATTTGCATCCTGATATGCAGATCTAAGATCTCCCTTTTGAGTCAATGCAATAATAAGGCTAGGGTTAGTAGAAATTGAGAGACTTTTTCTCTAAGAGGTCTATTTGCTTGACTTCACTACATAATAGACCGCATTTTTTTCTGTCTTTTACAAAATAACTTTTGAAAGATACTTTGTAAGTAAGAAACTACCTCATATGTAAAAAAAGCCTTTTATTTACACAATATAAAAGAATGGAGGAATAATGTTACTTTGTACATGATGTTACACGCAAAAAGAAATGATTCATTTTTTGTGATTTTATGCATATTAAATATGGAATTTATGAAAAAGTGGCTTGAACTTGTGTTTTATGTTTCTCTCCAAAAACAAAAGAAAGAAGGCGAAAAATATGACATCGCTATTTTTCATTAAGTATTTGTTAAGTATCCCTAATCACAAAGTTCGTGTTTCTGAAGAAAATTATTTTTAATTAAATAAAAGCGTTTTTTTTAAATATTCTTATAAGAATCTTAGAATAAACTCTTTTAACAACCTGAAAGTAATTAACATAGTATACGAGCATTTCAATTAAGGGAATTTTTTATTTTGCTAAAAAAATGACTTTCAGCTTTTCTTCTGTTGCAATTTGATACAGAACTTCTTTCAGAGTACAACCTTAATGTAGGTTATTTAATGATCTCAATTAAGTTTCTAATTTTGAACAATGCTGATTTTTTTTGTGTCTAGACTGATGATTTAAAACATTTGTGTGTGAGATCAATATTTTTTGTTAAATTTCATTTCTACACGAAATTAAAATTTATGACTTTTAAAATGAAATGAGTTTACGTAAAAAGCAGCATTCATCTTCTCTAATTAGTTGTTTTCGCTCTCATTTTCAGCAAACAAAATAAAGTGAATTCTTTTAATATTATTGTTTTCATTAACTTTTGGAACAGAATATAATAAATTAAACGACATGCACATGCTTTTTTTTGTGTGTGAACAACTTAATATTGATTTAAAAATTTAACCTTATATATCTTTTTTCCAAATCATAATTGTAAATACCAGTTTCCGAAACTAAATGTCATTTCATTTCCGCCTTAAGAGGATTTTATCAGTATTTCTCAAGCTGTGTGGGGCGCACCCCTAGGGGGCGGCGTGATAACCCTACAAAGGGAAAGGCGCGAGCATATTGAAAAGATGAAAACAAAAAAATATTATTTGACTGAAAGTAAACAAATAAAATAGATTCTTATATAACACTAAATAAAATATTCATTCACACTGATATAATAACACTTATAAATATATCAATACTGCACAATGTATTTTATAATTATACTAACAGTGCTAAGTTAAAAACAAGTTTAATAATTACCAATGGCCCCATAGACTTGCCATATATATAAAAAAATAACAATTATCTTGATAATTTGTACGGTTTATAACTAATCCCTTAAATGCCGATTAAAAACTAAGCAATTCTCTCCCCAATGCTACCGTTTAACACGTAGACGAGCGTATGTGGTGTATTGGGAGGGATATAAAAAGAATAAACAAAAACGAATCCTCTGAAAAAAGTAAATCCTTCTAAACACACACACTTCCAAGGTAATTTTATTGCATTCCAAAGCCTTCGGAATATATTTATAGATAGCAGTACACAGAAACATCGCACTTCGGAAAGACGTATATATACGGCCGGGGCTATTAACACACTGACTGAGCGAGACGTTTATATACGCCGGAGGCACGTAGGTTTAGCGTCAAAGTATAGTATTATTCAATTCAATGCATAGTTATTATAAGGAGGGAGGCGCGATATAATTAATGATTGAATAACGGGTCGCAAACATTGAAAGTTTGAGAAGCACTGGATTAGATGCATTTTGCCAGATTTGTTCGTGATTTCTAGAAACAGAATATCTTTAATAGCTTACATGTGCCTTACGAATAGCTTGAAAAATTACCCTAAAATTGATTATGTAATTTCTAAAACTAGTTTATATTTCATTTCACTTGAGCAAATGATTATACTTTTCCTATTATAGATTTCCCAGTTTGAATGTAGAAAGGGTTTAATCTCTCTTTTGGCAATTGTAACAAAATTTGGCACAGAACTCGCTCATCGTTTAAAATAAATATCTTCTGGTTTTATATTCGGCATTTCTTTTCTCTGCCCTCAACACCAACATCTCAATCAGAAATTGAATACATTAGATAAACACTCACGCACCACCTGCCATTTTTACGAAGATTGGCTGTAACTTGATGTAGTTTCCATTAAAAGACAAGGGAGAAATTAAAAGAGAATACAGGAATAGTGAAGCCTCAATTGCACTGTGTTGTTCCTGAAAAAGTAGGGAAAATATGATTTGGTAGAAAGTAGTTGATTTAATTTGAAATCTTGATGAATGTAGGTGTTCGAAGCGTTTGAACCAGTGTCAGCAAAATGGCTTCACTTGGGAAACGTTAGAGATCAGCAGCTATTAATGCTTACAAAAAGTGGATTGCCAAGCAGTAAACTAGATCTCAACTTCAGGCTTGTGGTTGTCCCAAGCTACTGAAAATTCCTCGGAAAGGAGAATTACGAAAATTGTCCAGAGGACAACAGAACATCAACCATGCTTTATATTATGGGGAATTTTTATCACCAAGGTGTTATGAACGTCTCTGAACGCATTGCTCATCGCATATTATTAGACTATGGTAGCAAATAACCTTTTATAAAACCTTTGCTGTCTGTTTGCCTTGAACAAAAACAGATGTTTCCAAATCGCAAAGTAGCACAAAAATTGGACAGTGGATTACTGGAATAGGTTATGTGGTCTAATGAATCACGTTTTCAATTACACTTTATAAATGGAAAGGTCAACTATAGAGAAACTAGAATGAAAGTACGGGCCCCCATCCACATTTCCAGAACTCTTCAAACAAATGAAGGCAAAATTATGAATTGGGAGATGTTTTCTTGGCATTGCAGAATCTTTTGATTCCTGTGGGAGAATGTCTGAATGCCCAAGGGTACTTAAGTATTATTGCAGATTAAGAATATTCTCATTCTGCCGGACGATATTCCATGTTATGCAGCAGGTTTGTCCCCCGATGGACCAAAGAGCATGGCAGAAACTTTACCCTGATTTATTGGTTTTTACAATCACCGGATCTCATTCCAAATGAGAGTTAATTGAATAAGATTAAGTGGAACATATGGTAGCTGGATCTAGTATTATTCAATATGAAGCCTATGGAAAGGGCCATCCTAGTAATCTGATATGGACTCTACTTTCTCATACTAACAACCAACATCTCGTAGAATTCATACCAGGTTCCAGTACTGTATTGAAGACGTGGTCATACAAATTTGTCCACTTAGTACTTATATATATATATATATATATATGAGAAAAAATGTTTCAATGTAGTGTGATTGAAGCTAAGTAGAAATATTTGCAATAATATATATCATTCATTTTAAAAAATAATTTCTTTAATTTATTGCAAAAACACAAATACGTTTTTAATAATTAAAATAAACTCGTACATTTATTTTTAGCGATGAATATGCTTTTTTAAGGATTTTTGATTTACAATTACAAGCAAAAGATAAATGTACATTTTTCCTCGTAAATTTATATTTCTCAACTGCGGTTGATAAAATTATTATTAAGGGATGTTCTACTTAAAAGAAAAAATACACAGTAAACAACAAGAAATCTAGTGATGATTTAAGTGGCATTTTCATCGATTTAGCATCATGTTAATAAATATAGCATTCGGAAGCTTTTTCCAAAATTTTCATCGTCTAATGTGATAAATTAAAACATAATCATTTGGTTTTCATTTTACGTAATTGATTTAGAGTATCATACAAAGGAACTACGTCTCCAGGAGTGTTTTCCAGAATAATCTCATGCGATTAATTAAAAACACAAACAAATTTCCCTCCAATCTATTTAACTGGGTTGGAAAATCATATAAATCCTACCAAAAAAAATAAAGAACAAAGAAGCATAATTTGTGCTTTAATAAAACTTAAACTTCGCCATATTTTCGGTCACAAATTAGTTACATTTTACGTAATGTTATATTAGTTGTATTATTTTAATTTCTATAATCCAAATGTACATAAATTTAATCTTCATATTTATTCTTAAACTTGAGACCTTGTTCTACCGGTGCGCGCGTTGTCTTTTTATTACTATATAAATTATAAGTATATGCATAATTTATACTCCTCGTCTTTAAGAAAAAATAATAATTGTTTACTGTCCAAACAATTTAATATGTCAATAAATACTATTTGTTATCGCCTTTTAATCTAAAAAAATCATTTAAGGTATTTCATTTTTTTTCTCACAGTTTCTATATTTCAACATCAATTATTTAATTGTTTAAAATTACAAATCTTTTTCAAATGCAATACAAATTTATTTTGATTCAGTTGTATGTGCTTTTATTTTGGAATTATGAGCAGTTTATCACATTAAGTACCAATTTCATAACAAATTTCATATTGTCTGTTTTTCTGTATTTTGAAAAAAGTAATATTTTTAGTAATTTGTAGCTTGCTTCATTGATTGATTGTTTAAATATTTTTGCAAGCTGGACGAAAGTTATAGAAAAATAACTTCACAAATTTGTGCCATGGTCAAATGACTAGAAAGGCAATTGAGCTGAAACCTCATTATACAAGCTCCCATACAATCTGAACGCGATAATTTTGATTCTACATAAAATTAATGTACGTCAGACATTCTACATAAGCGATACTCAACCTGCGGCTCACCGAGCTTTCTTAAGTGGCCCGGTCATGGCGTATTGCTCTGAGAAATTAAATTATCTGAGAACAAAGTATAAAAATTTGGTGGGAAATCCTTTGTCAAGAAATCAAGTGTTTTAATTTTGCTTTTTGCTGTTCGGACTAAAATCATTATTTATTTATAATGGTTATGGTTATTAATAACAAATAACAGTGGAGTAGCGACAGTTTTATGCGTGGAACTAATTTTTAACTATATTTCCTATCTTGCAAGCGACAAATGTTGTAAGAAAATATATCGTTTCAAAACTATTGGCAGGTTGACTAATTTGCAGTGAAAAACAAACATGGGTCAGTAGTTGTTTAATTTCTCACGAAAGTGCTGCATTTACAAAAATACTAATAAACAGGAATCGTTCAATGACGCTTTTCCTCGAATATCTCTTTCAAGAGGGGATAAATAAGCTTTCTTGAATAATCTTTGCAATGACAACAAAATGTTTTGTCAGAAGTAATGTCACAGTGATTACAAAGACATCCTATGAAGTTTGTTATATTATTGGTAATCATACCCAATTGGTTTACTGATGCAGAAATTGCGAAGGAGTGTTTCTTAAATGTCTGTGCTTCTAATTTAGTGTTAAGGACAAAAATAAAAAAAAAGCTTTAAAAAATAATAATTAATAGATATCAAAATAGGGGTTATATTATTTTGATCGATTTTTCCCATTTTAAATTTTTAATGTTATCTTTGTCTTAGAACATCTCCCCCCTCCATTTATCCTCGTGATGCGGTCCACATGAAATAGCTGATATATATATGAGTCCCAGCAGAAAAAGGATGAGTACCCCTGCTCTACTTGGTAAGTTTGTAATATTTTGTGCAATATCAATGCAAAGATATTTCTTATTTTACAATTTCTAATTTTTTTCCCAAATGTGTCATGATGATAATAATTATTTTATTTATAAACTATATTATGTGAAAGTAATTTATCACATATTGGTGTAATATTTTAACTAGATATTTGTATTTTATTAACAACTTTAAGTAAAATATTTATTTCGTCAGGAGTGACCTAGATATAAATAAAATACATCGTATAATCTTTCAGTATTTACAATTTATCATCTTAATGAAAAATGAAGAGATCATTAATTTTACCTTAGATTTAAAATATTTAGTTATTTATTAACGTTAAATCTTCAAGTTTGAATTGATTAAAAAGTTCTGCTGAGTACAGCTGTTCAGAAAAGAAATATGTAATAAGAAAATTGAATGCGTCTTAAGATTTAGAATGGAAAAAATCCTTCTTAACTATATAAACAAAATAATCATCTTGAGTAAGTTTCAACTAATAATTATTTCTCTTTGATTGAACAGGAATGTGTATTCTACATTTTCAGAAAATTTAAAGCAGAATTTAAGACAGAAGATTCTAAAATATGTGTCTTAATAATATTGAAAAAAAGGTAGAAAGAAAAATAAATAAGTGATGTGAAATTTTTGAACTAATTAATAATTATAAGTTTTGAGGAAGCAGAAAATAAAAATTACGTTCTTTACGAATGATGTATTTTACTTGAACTTTCGGAAATCTTATAATTCAGGAATATAATTTCCTGTGAACTGCTAATTTCTAGATATATATGCGTAAAGTTAAATATGTAAATATTCACTGAACTTTAGAAATTTTAAAAAAAGTGCAGATAATAAAGGATTAAAACTTTACTATTTCAACCTTTTAAATTGTTAACGAACGACGTAAAAGTGCAAACTTTTGCTATTTACTACATGAATTAATCATATTGAAACTGATATCTCAGAATTTTTTCAATAAAGCCCTTCGTTAAGCTTAGTTTCGACTGCATGTTTGCCTACTATAGATGTATATAATCAAGATTTCCTCTTTTTTTCTCAATTAAAATTGCAGTAATTATCTTAAATCTGAGGTAGAGATTTGTCGTAGAGTATTAAAAAACAACTAGATTCTATAAGAAATTTTAATGTGTAGAAAATTATTATTATTAATAACGGGAAAAATATAAATTAATTGAATTTATCTGCCACATTACCAATTTAACATGTGTGAAAATATCTTAAGTATAATTACTGAACCAAAATTTAATACACATAACATCTATCTATCTATCTAGCTATATCTATCTATCTATATCTATATATATATATATATATATATATATATTTATAAACACTGCTGTCCACACAAAATGCAACATCAAGAAGGGCTAGAGATATCACAGCGAAATTTATTTGGCAGATGACATGTTGTACAAAGATTAAACGATTAAAATTACAACCCCTTGTGGCGTGTTAGTGGCAAAATCAGTAGTTAATGTAGCCGCCATTGTTAGCTATAACCGCTGTCACACGGCATAGAATTCAAGAGGTTTTGGATGCATCCTTGGGGTACAACAATTCATGCGACTTCCACATATTGCCAAAGGAGATCTGGAGTAGCAACGGTTGGTGTACCTCGGGCCAGTCGTTGGGCAAGCATGGGCCACACATTTTCATTTGGCGATAGATCTGGAGAGCAAGAAGGCCAAGGAAGCAATTAATACTGATGGGTAAAGAATAACTCTTGAACATAGAGTGCCACGTGTGGTTGTGCATTATCCTGTTGGAATATGGCTGATGGCAAGAGCTGAATGTATGGGTTGACCACGGGCTACAACACCTCTGAAATGCAGCGCTGGCTGTTCAATGTTCCGGCAAAGAGTACTAGAGGGGAGTAGCAGTGAAATTCAATACCACCTATAACCATGATACCTGGTGCCAGACCAATGTGACGATGCATAATACAACAACGTAGCAGCTTTTCAACACGGTGTCTCCAAACTCAAAAGCAACCATCGGAATGTTGCAGGAAGAAGCGGGATTCATCAGAAAACACAATATCGTTTCATTCCTTTTTCCATCGCAGCCGTTTACCGCACCATTGTCTACGCAAATCCTTGTGGTTTCCAGACAAAAGTAAACGAAGCAACGGACCCTTGGCTAACATTTCTGCTCTGCTGCAAACGGCTTCGAATAGTATGAGCAGACACCGAATGACGCGTAACAGACTGAATACTATGATTCATGATGTTGATGCGCGATACATAACTGCCAATCCGTCTGTCATCATTGGTAGAGATACAACGAAGGGGGTGCCATCAGAGCTCCGTCGGTCCATCGCTTCCTCCTAAATCCAACAATGACAGATCCGCATCACAGTTGCTTGGTTTCGTCCAACACTTTGACCAATTTCTCTGAAGGATAATTCGCAATCCCTAAAGGCTACTATTTATCCTCGGTCGGATTCAGAGCCTCAGTCAAAACACGTTCGATGTCTTCCACGAGGCATAGTTAAACAGTTCACGAAAAAAAAAAGCACGAAAAAATAATTGTTGTGCTTCAAATCGCCAATGTGTTCTCTCCTTATATAGCACTTGCTGATGGCGCTAAAGTCACAAATGATGTGCGTCTGCAATATAATGCTAAGGATTTGCTTATTTCATAGTAGCCAACGCCTGATATAAATTTCATATGGTTTGTACGTTTCCTTCAGGGTGTTGCATTTTGTGTGTCCATCATCAGTTTTGATATATACATACATACATATATATATATACTACAAAAGTAATAAAAATAAAATATAAGAAAAAGCAAAATAATTATAATATTTGTTACTTTGATAAAACTGAAAATAATGACACACAATATAATCAGTTTTTCCGAAATGAATTATTGAAATAAATCTATGTTTTCACAGTGGTCTCCTTTTATATAGCTGAACTGAAATTTGCATCACAATACTTATTCTTACTAACTTTAACACTTTCTTTTTTTATTTAACATTAGACTAGCAAACCCACAACTAGTTACAACTGGAACGTGTGTTAAAATGTTGCAAACTAATGCGTATTTACATTACTATTAACAATCTGATCCAAAGTATTATCTGTCATCTAAACAACGTTCTATTTTGGGAACATAATGCCATATATTTATCAAATATGAAGATAATTATCTATGATTTAATTATAACTAGTTTATTATGGTATCAGTTAAGTTTGTCAAAGTTTACATAATATGATTATAGCTTAAATTAAACCGAATTATTCGGTACTGTTTGCGTATAAAATAAAGAAAAGATTATTCATTCTTGCAAACCCGACATAAAAAAGGGATAATTTTGTGTGTTAATTAAAAAAGAAAGTAAATGATCCAGAATAGTATAAATAATTTTTAACAACCACCCCCTCCCCCACACACAGATATATGTTTCAATTTTTATTCTGAAGATTTTATTTTATGATTAATAAAATAATAAGATTACAAATAATTTGTACAGCATATTTTATAACAATATTGCTTCGATGAGTAGGAAATTTCGCTTATTTTGTAACATTTAAAGCTCATTTAGAATTTGCCTCTACAGATACAATATGATAATTAATTTTGTCTATTAAAATAACTATTGTAATGCAGATCTGTGTTCGAGGATTTTATACAAATCAGTTGCAAAGAAAAAGACAATTCTTCAAGAGAAATATAGATTTATTATAGAAAAACAATCCTTGAAATACAGGACACACAGCAAAATTTGCAAAATAAATCTCAGGCGGTCTTCACACCCTTAACAGCGTTGAAACACAACTATAAGTATCTAAAGTACAAGTACGTTAAAGAATACTCTCGTCCAACTCAACAGCTGAAGTAATCACTAATTGCTGGTTGACTCTTCAACGTTCAAGGTAATTCTACTAATCGCTAGTCAAAACAATACAAACTCAATTTCGGTGAGCGTTTCCCTATTTATAGGTCTCAAGCATTCTTCGAGAAAAATCCGCTTGCGTCATGGATCGTGATATTAGTGGATTTATCAACTAATTTTCAGAAGAATCCATTGGGTCACGAACTCGCCAAAAAAAGCTCACCAAGTTTCCAACATGGTCACCAAAAATGATGCCAACAAGGCTCTATCGCCAACAATTCGCCCAGTCTCTACCATGGTCACCAAAAATGATGACAACAAAGCTCTATCGCCAAGAATTCGACAAGTTCCAATTGAATTGCCATTATAATGTAAGGAATGGCGTTGCTTGCGAATATTACAATTTTAACATAAAGTAAATACAACACAGAGTAATATTGCAGTATTATACATCCAGATATAAATTACTTACACAAAATTCGTAACACTACTGTTGAATTTTCAAATCATGATATAAATACAATTATGCGATGACTCAGTAACAACTTTACTAGAGCTGCACGATTAAATTTTAATTCCTCTTTGCCATCTGGAAATTTTTGAGGTGAAATTACTAAATTCAGCTCAGTTATTCCAAATAGAATATTGTATCGATTGTTCAATTGTTTTTTAAGAGTGAAAATTTATGAGCAAGCAGAGAGTGTCGGAAAGGAATCCGTAGTGATTCTGATGTAGAAAATTGATATGAAACTCTTATCTGAAACTGTTTTATTTTATAATGCTGTAGATTGTTTGGAAAATGTGAAAACATTCCTCGAGCAGTAGGATGTAAAGGACACAGTATTTTCTTCTTTGCATAAAGTTGAAAAAGTATTCTTACGAGTCTGGAATCAAAAACCTTGTCAAACATGTATTAGTCAATATGCGGTGCGTTATAATTAATAGTATTTTTAGCTGCTGAATAAAAAAGTGTGTGATTTCTATGGATATTTTTAGTAATTGATTATTATACAATTTCCAAAAGGTAAGTGCAAAAATTAGTATTAGTTTTGGACCGCTTTATTACGAATAGCCCCAAATTAACGAATGAATTATTCGTTACTAATGAATTTATTAAATCGGTGTCCTACTGTATTTCAACTCGTTTATTACAAATCATGTTAACAATTATTATTTCCAAGATGCCTAAAGCACAGTCCGATTACTTTTCGGGAAATATTTATGAAAAAATAAATTTTTAATACAAAATAAAGCAGGCACAGGTTTTTTCTCGCGGATTTTAATTGATTTTGGGAATTTCATTGTTTCCCATTAGTCGCACAAATATTTATCTTTATCGATCTAAGAACTCCAACCAAATTTTAAAAAAAGTGTTTTCAAATTTTCCTTACTTAAACGATTTCATATTTTCAAACTTTTCTTAATGTCTGCAAATAGAAAGGTAAAATAAAAAGAAAGAAAAAAAATGGATTCATAATTTCAATAGAAAGTACGAGAAAGTTTGTGTTATAGCTCGAATTCCCTCCTTAATGCTTTTTTTCCGATTTTTTCCCTAACTTCAAAGCAACCAGTGAATATTTTCTTTACTTTAGGGTATTTTTTCCCCTCTTTTCCCCTTGATTCTTAGCTCTTGATCTTTTTGACTCTGAAATATTTTTTTTTCTTCTTTTTTATCAAAAGAGGAAAAAATCGTTTCAATTAAGCTTTGTACTGCTCCCACACTCTATGGTGCGAAGTCTTTGCTTCTCTGTGCTCTATAGTCAGAAGTCAGCAATTTTTCTTAGTTGAGCTTTCCCTTTTTTTCGGTTCTATGCACTCAGAGTACTATACTTCTCATTTATCTTTAATCGTTTTTGCTGCTGAAGTACGCTGTGGATTTTTTTGTTCAATTGCAGTTTATTCTGCCAAAACTTTTCAGATTAATTTTCTTAACTTGTCTTCCTTCTATATTCTTTTGTGTAGTATAAAAGAGAAAGAGAGAATAATGTGAAAAATTTCGCTTTTGTTAAATTTTTCATTCTTCTTAATTTTTTTATTGCAAACAATTGATGAAACTTGTGGTTGTAAATTTAAATCAGTTTAAATACTTCAGTTTTCTCTTTCTCTCTTTTGTACCTGTAAGAAGATTTCAATAAATTAAAGTCACAGAAAAACTTTTAATTCCCCCTGTTAAAATTTTTATTTTATGATATTTTAAAGTGAGTAATGAGAGAAAATAGAATTAACTGAGTAAATGTTTTTCAAAACCCTGTTGAGGATTTGACTTATAGCTTAATGTTACACAACTTTTTGTGCTTTTAGTCGAAAAGGATTAACCAATAAAAAAAAGGAATCTTTGTCTTTATTTACCTATTTTATTTACTAAATTTTGAATAATAGTAAAACATTTTTAGAAAAATTTTTTCTAAGAAAAATTTGCATATATTTTATAGTTTCTGTTTAGTTTCAAGCCTAATTATAGTTAACATACTTTCAAAGACAGTATACAATGTTTGGAGATTATGTGATTATTTATAAGGCAGTGCTTCTCAAACTTTCAATATTTGGGACCCAATATTCAATCATAATTTTCATCACTTCCTCCTCCATGCAATAACACAATGTATTGAATTCTATAATACTTTACTTTGACCCTAAACCTACAATACGACTCTAACCTCTCAAGTACCACCGGCATATATAAACATCTAGTTCAGCCAGTGCATTAATTGCCCCGGGCGTATATGCACGTCCCATCAGAAGTACCATTTTTCTGTGAACCGCTATCCATAAAATTATTCAGAGGGCTTTGAAATGCAATAAAATGACCTTGACAGTGTTTGTGAAAGATTTTCTTATTTCAGAGGATTTGCCTATTTATTACTTTTCTACCCCAATACACCACATACGCAAGCTTACGAGTTAAACTGTGGTATTAGGGAGTGAATTGCGTAATATTGAATCGACTTATAAGGGATTAATTATAAACCGTACAAATGATCAATATAAGTGTTACTTTTTGCTTATAATTTTATATATGACAAGCCCATGGGGTCACTGGTAATGAATAAATTTGTTCTTAACTTAGTATTATTAAATTAATTCTAAAATATACTGCGCAATACTGATCTATTTATAAGTGTATTATATCAGTGTAAATTTCTTATTATGTCGGAATGTATTTTGTTTTTTGATGTGTATCAACTTAACTCTCGGTTGCTGGATATTTATTGGAACGATTTCGTGAAAAGGGACGGAAATGCGTAACAGGAAGTCAGGGGAAGCGCGTGCTGTTGATTTGACCAATTCAGCGCCTTGACGGTGTCTCTTTGCTACCCTCGCCTGGGGTCCAACTGTAGTAGCAATTAAGACGTCCGCCTACCGCACATACCAGCAAGTCTTATTAGACTTCATCCAGAATAAACTTGTGATTCTTATGCTCAGTTGTCAAAGTCTCAGGGCTCATTGTGTGTGAAATCTCTCTGTCTGAGGATATATTTATATATCTGTAAACTATATATTAATAATTATGTTTCCTGGTAAGCGTCTGACAAAGCTCATCATTCTTAAAAAAATAGGAGTAAGTAATATGGAATTTTATTTGAATAAATATTTAAGTGCTTATCTTTTTCATACTTTGAAGTTAATTCCTGTCACTGTCAATATAATATTTTTAATTATGATTAAAAAAAATTTCTCGATTTAAAAAAACTAACTAATTAAGTAAACGAGTATTTTTGATATTCTCTAATATTTCTAATTTTTAAGCATACTCTTTACGGTGTCTCTTCGCTACCCTCGTCTGGGGGTCTAACTGTAGTAGCAATTAAGACGCCCGCCTACCTCACATACCAGAAAGTCTTGTCATTTTGGTGGTCGCATACATTTCTCCGAATCAAACAGTTAAAAAAAAATTAAAGATTTCCTGCATTTTGTACTTTTACCGTATACCGAAGGTGGTTCTGCTCTTTAAAAAAAACTATCATTCGCTTCCCATAATTTTGAGTGGTGATTTTAACGTTAACCTCAGTTTGCCAGAAGCTGAGCCGCTCATAGCTTTTCTGAAAGATGAACTCAAGCTCGAAATGAACACTAATCGAAATGTTTCGACAACTAACAGTCGTACTGTTATTGACGCTGTTTTTCAACGATTTTTAAATACTTTGAAATCACAAGTATATGTGTCATACTTTAGTTTTCATAAATCTATTGACTCCACTCTCCCCCAAATTGAACAATAATAAATATTTTTGATAAAAAACTACATTACTCCTTGTGTTAATTAAATAAAAATTTCATTAAAGATATAATTTTTCGATAGAAAATTATTTCCAGTCATAACCGATTCATTTCTTTCAGGACTAAAGTCACTATTGCGTATTTACCATGATAACAAGTCAGATGTTACACATCATATGCGACTACTGTAAGACTCGTTTCTTTTTTCCCCAGTAAATTATAATTTTCAAAGATAATCCTATGTTTAGACTTTTCAATATACTGTTTTCCCGTTTCCCTCTTAGGGTTATATTGCCCCCCCCCAGTGGGGCGTGTCCCACAGTTCGAACAACACTGTTATAAGGACAATTTGCAGGTTTTAAATATGATTTGTTTTTAATGTAGTTAAAATAGTTTTGTTTTTACAATCTCTGAGATATATGTCTGAATGGTTTTATTCTTTAGGAAAATGTTTTTGGAAAAGATAAACAAACTAAAAAATGTAGTAAAATTAGATTTAACTGTTGCCCAAAAAGAAATTATATTTGTTTAATCTAAAGTTGAGAAAAAGAAAAAATGTATTTGCTGTATGCCTCGAACTTTCGAGATAGGTCGGTATCAGTGATAACCAAGTAATTCGAGGTATAATTTCACATATAAACTATTTTAATTGGGGTAAAGACGAAGGAAAATAATAATTTAGAAAAAAATGTTTAATAAATTCTTAGAAGCCCAAATGCAAAATCTAAAACCTAGTTGTTTTGATGCACATCAGGGGTGTCAAATTTGCGGCCCTCAACGTAAATTTTTGCGGCCCGGCCAGTATATCGGTACACTATAATATGTAACAAAATATCAAAATTTCTCCCAAAATAGGAAATATAGTAAAAGAGAAGAGATGTCAAGTGTCAAGATGTGAACACATTACTCTTTTCTTGTTCAATTATATATGTTTATTATAATGTATTAAGGTATCCGACTACCCTAAAATTGAGAATTTTGCCAAAAATTGACAATTTTTAATGATATTTAGGCCATCTTATTAGCTTTATAAAAATACAAAGTTTATCATTTTCCGTTTACTAGAACAAAAACTACAAGGGTTTTAGTAAAAGCAGATGTCATTACTATAAGCAAGATGTCATACTTGAAAACGCGTTTTAATCGAAACGTGATTTTTTGAAAATAATCAAACGGGGCCCGCGATAGCTTAAAAAAGTTTTGAAACTAATTAACTGGAATTTTTGTGTAAGTTCTGTAGAATAGTAGAAGTGTTTTAACCTTCGTATTTATCAATCACCGTTTTATTACAAAATTCACAGTCTCTTATGTGGATATAATCACTGTTTTTTTAAAGCAATTTCATAAAATAACTGAGATAAAGTGCACTAGTTTTTGTAAGAATTAGAATATCTCTTATCCTGAAGGTCATTTTGACAATGAATAACATAGAAACACATCAGAATAGAAAAATTGAAAATTTGTTCTTAAACCTTTGGTAAAGAATGGGCCACGTTTATGTTATTTTTTGTAAATTTTTACCCATTTTAGTTATAATAATTTCTTTTTCAGTACTTATATATATAATTTTAGCATATATTTTTTAAATGTACTATAAAAATCTAAAAACAACAAAAAAAATCCACATACCTCCATTTTTTAAAAAAAACGCCGCAACCCAGTTGGATACCTTAATTATGTTTCTATGAATATTGATTTTTTTTGCGACCCTCCTAATGTTTGTTTGGTCCAAGTTAGCCTTTGAGTTTGACCCCCTTGATGTGCAAGGTTTTATAAAATCTAACAAGTAGTCTGTCATCTGAAAAAAAATATGCTCTTCGTTGGAGTATGCATTTTCTAAAATTTGTAACACTTTTTCAATTTGACTGAGGCCTGTCAAATTACTAACCGTGATTCGATCTTCTGATTGAACGGGGCCTACACACGCAGGTTCTTAAATGTCGTGTTCTTAATCATGCATTTCTATAAATTCATCCATTTTCAGCTCCTGATTATAGAAATCCAGCAGTTTTTGTACGTCTGAATTCATTTGCTTGGTAAGATCGACAACTTCTTTAACCAAATCACCAAAACTTGAGGTTCTGGCAATGATTCCACCTGAGTTTTTAATGATTAAAGAGAAAAAAATACGAATGGGAGAGATTTGAAAATCACGTAAGTTTAAATTTGTGTAAGCCGGGTTAGCGTAAATCGAGATATTACTGTATAAAAAAATATGTATAAAATGCAAGAAAGTTAAGAAGAGTTACTTAGAAACACATGTATTACTTACATAAAATAATAAATTTATAAGGAAGGATTACAATAGTTTGAAATGAAACGTATTTCACGTAAGAAATGATGTACCATGTACGTGTACGTATGCAGTAACAAATTAAACTTGTTGTTAGAATCTCTAAGATACATGTCTGATAAAAATATACAGAGATATATGTCTAAGATAAACAAATAATTTTCTTTTATCTGCAAAAAGTTAATATAATATTATCTAAATTCCCTGATCTAAAAAATACTTTGGAAAGTAAAATTAAGTTTAAAATTATACTATTTCTTATTTTTATATCTCATACTCTGAAATCTAATTTAATTATTGATTTTAATCAGAAAATGCAATATAAGAATATGAAACTTAATGGATTATACCAATACTGTATCTTGTCTTGTACTGCACTTGTTTCTATTTGTGAATCTAATAACAGAACAATATGTTTCTTATTCATGTTGCTTTGTTTTTAAAAATATTCCCCTAGCATAAAAATAAAATAAAATAAGTTATTTCATATTTTTACGAACAGTAGAAGGAACTATTTTATTACATCCAAAGAATGGCAGCATTTATAATATATATAGGTTTTTTAAAGTGTTGATTGTAAATTGGTGTTTTTGCTGTTACTTCCCATTTAAATTTATATAGGTTACACAAGGAATTGTGGAGAGTTAATCTGAGCTATATGATTATCAATATTTTAAGCCATAGTTAAATTACTAGGACGACATCTAAGCTGAAACCTCCAAATTATTTTCACGTGACTATAAGTTTTATTTTAGGGTTTCGTACCATGAATCATGAAATAGATAATATTATTATTCATAACAACGTTATTATATTGAAATCAAGAATTTAACCTTCAACCAACTCGAATTAAGCAACTTAAGCCACAACAAGCCTAAGCATGACCATACTTTTTTTGCCCTTGTCTAAAACAATGTATAATTTTCAGTTCACTAGCTGTTGATACAAGAACGAAGCCAGTATGATTCTTTTAGACACTCCAGATATAATTTTGTCTGTAATAAATTAAAGAAAAATGAGAGAGAAAATTCCAATTATTTAAAAGACAGATAGTTTGCGCGTAATTAGTAATAATTTGAGGGGAGAAATTATCATTAATTATTTATTATCTTTAATTTTTGCGTACGGCTTCTCAAAGTAATAAGGCGAATCAAACTATTTTGAAATTTTTAGTGTCATAGATAATTCCAAAAGAACGATATTGATAATTACTAGTTGTACAGGAGATACAAAAAGTACAGGAGATATCGTATGGCTGCATAATATGAATAATTTGTTGAAAAAGTTTTAAATATAACAGGGCATGCATGTTTTTATTAATAATTATCAAGAATTTTGAAAATACGATTCTCTAAGTAAGCATAAATATACTATCATATGCTTTTAAAAAGAAAGCATGAAGGGTGAACATTTCTAACCAAGATTGTAATAATGAGATATCTGCTAGATCTACCATCGGTCTAACTCATAATTTCTTCCGTCCATCCAAATTGGCACTTAAATCTAGAACAACGCCACACCACAAATTAACGTCATTAATGAATAACGTATAAATAGTCAATGCAATAAATGATTATATACAATAGTGGATGATTGTAGAAGATAATAAATGCTTGTAGACAATACTGCCACACTAATTCCTGTCAGTACCATATTTGCATATATCCTTTTTCGATGCAATATTACGGATGATTTTCACTTTGTCAAGTCAGAGAGATTACATACCATTCAGTTAAATATGGATTGAATCTTACCCTTCAGCTTGTTTTGTATGCATATCGCGTAGTCATTTTTTGGGATTCACTTAATAAAAGCAATTTATTGCAAATCTTGTGATTTTCCTTTGAGTTGCATTCAGTGACTTCTTTGGCCATGTTGCATTCAGTCTCCCCCTCCCCCCACCAGGAAGCATAATATACAGTGATCTTCACCTCTAGCAACATGAGGGGAAGGTACCACGACAAGGTTAGGTCTATAGTTGAGTTTTCTCATTTGTTCCGATTTAAAACTTTCAGATTGCTCCAATAATGTCAAGTATACATTTCTGAAATTTTATAAATATTTTGTTGTGTTGTCAAGCAGAGAACAATTAGTTTTATTCACTTCAAACAAGTAAACAAGTCCGGAAACTTGCAGCAATAATTAATCGAATCCATGTGCTAGTAATTGACAACGTAGTTTTTAATTTCAAAACGCGGTTTAAATACAAAGATAATTCTAAGCTAATGTCTCTGTTATTATTTTCAACCCCCATGAATTGCGAAGTCATTGAGGACTTCTTCGAAATAATGCAGAAGCTCAATAATTTAGCTTGACATTTGCTATTGGAATCAGAATTCACAGTGACAGGATCTTAACCACTAAGAATCTAGGGCATCTATTAAGACTGAGAACAGAAGCATAAAGTGGGTTAAGAAAGATCAATATTTAAAGCTACATGAAAGGATAGAAGGAAATAATTAGGTATCTTTAAACTTGTATAATATATGTGTTGGATATTGAGAAAAACAAAAGTGACAGTTTTAGCTTGTTTTGCACTCTTACATCAATGTATAAAAAATGTATTGACTTTTGTGGGCAATCTTAAATGTTTAATTGGTTTATGTTTCCCCTAGTTTTATCATAAAATCATTTATACAATGTTTATAAAATATCTGGATACGTTCGGAATCATGCTTTTCAAAAGGTGTATGAATGAATTTTTTGATATTTATTTCCATTGTAATTAGAATATGCGCGTAAAATTATTTTAAAAGTATTCTTATAAAGGGCATTTAAATTAAAGTGCTTCGAGGTGTGTTTCTGCATAAGATGCGTAGGGACAGAAATGAGAAAAATACAGATAGAAACAACAGTATTTAATGAGTGAAATGCATACAAAGTTTGTTACAAAATCACCCATGGTGTTTAGGTAGGCTTCCCATTGCTTAGGAATATGATGAATCTCGTCCACGAAGACCGATGTTGGTTGAACATGAAACCAGTTCAGAAATCCAATTCTAAAGATCCTTGCATGTCGAAAAGTGCATTCAACAAAAACTTCCCGTCTGACTTCTGAGCTTTGAATTTTTTGTCCTAAGTCAGTCGGGATGTTTCCATTGCATGCTGACGGACTTCCCCTTTCAGTTGGAATTGGTGAAACAAGGTTTCATCCCCTGCCACTGTGTGCTGAAGAAAGCCGTCACCGTTATCCCTGTAGCGCAAGAATGCTGTTTTTTTGTGGTGTTCTCACAGCATGCGGAGTACCCATTGGCAACAATCTTTTCAATATTTCAAAATCTTGGTGACAATATTGTGAACAGTACCGATGGAAATGTTGAAGTCATTTGCAAAGTCACGAATGTTTTGAATCTTCGAATTACCCTTGATTGCTGCGTCAATGTCCTTAATCAGCTTCTTTATCACAACTTTGTGCGCCTGACAGAGCAGCGAAAAATCCCTTGTCTAATGTCGACCGTCGCTAAACATTTTCACCCGTTTCGTCACCGTAGGCTTCGTCTCACACATGTCAGCATACACAGCCAGAATTCTGCGATGAATATCCTGCAGCTTACACACTTTCAAGGTTAAAAACTTTATTATAGCTAGCTAATCCATTTGGACACAGTTGCATTCATATCGATCATTTTTAAATGAATATCATGTCCTTAGGAATGCAGTTATTACAAATCTGCTTTCACACGCACGTGCATGGTACATATATCTTCATTATCGTGTTTGTTTCACGAAAATACATTGAAAACTATTCGTATGAGATGCTTCGAAACACTTTTATTTGAACACGCCTCATATAATAAAATTCCTTTAAAATGTAACGTTTGGCGAAAATTTAAGAAAAAGTTACATATATATTTAAAAAAAAATATGTTTTAATGTAGCAGTATAATAATAATGTATTGCTAATATATAGCGAAGCTTTTTAAACCTAACCAGAACTAGGATTTGCAAAGAATTCATATTATTTTCAGAGTTACTGTCAATCAAAGTATAACAACCTATTTTCTCTGCTAAAATTTAGTTTCCTCTGATTTAGGATTTTTTTCTTACCAATAAAACAGCTTCTATAATACACATTACAAAAAATTCGATTCAGGAACCCATGAACTGTCTGGAAAAAATATTCCCACCAGAATTTAAAACGTCATATGAAAAATCTTTTCAGTTACTAAATTATAATTATTATTTAAGAAATCAAACTTTAAAAAAACTATTGAAATTTGCATGGGAAATAAAAATACGTATACCAAATAAAGTCAACGGCCTCCCCCACTGTTATAAGTTATACCTTTAACTTCCTCCTCTTTTAACAAATGATATTGTTATGGCTTTATTTGTTTTCCTGTCGATTTTAATGAAAGTAATGGATTCTCAATGCGTATAAAATTAAATTCTTTAAAAGCCTGAATTGTAAGCTGGCCAAGTAACGCATTTAATGCATATTAGATTTTTAACATCCCTATACAATCACCATTAAAATGGGAAAAAATATACGTGTACCCAGAATAAATGTTTCGTGGACAACAAAGGGTTTTTGTGGAATATTTTCTACAAATAGCTATTAACATATTCGTTAGCATTTTAGGTTTTGAGAAGGACATATTTTTAAATGAATTTTTATCATGTAAATAAAAATATGTAGATTTAACATAATTAATGACAGTTTCAGGGAGACTTTCATTAATATCAAAGCTTGTTAATCAATAGAAAACCATTGAAGCTTTTCGCACTATTGCTATTTAACATAGCAATATCCTTTATCATGTTTAATTAAAAGTTTAGTAACTTAATTTAAGTAAATAAATATTTTTAATTAAATTCCTCACTATAACTTAATTATACACATTTTACCTCAGTCCTTTGAATCTTATTATCACATCTAATGATTCCTGTATTAAACTGTTACTTACAATGGTAATTCTTTTTAGAGGCCAATTAGAAACTTTGGATAACAAGGGACATGTATGGTAGAAAATGAAAATAAATTCATTATTGTAAAAGTTAATTTTAAAAGCTTAGACTTACATATTGTAATTTGTTAGATACTTTTGTCATTTTCAAGTAAATGGAAAGAAATTAATGTATTAGATACAAACTTAGACCATGATGATATTGACAATTATAACAGAAATGAAGTCCAAAAGAAAGATCATCAAAATAAATCAAAACTTAATCCTCCTTATTATAATATACACTGCTGGCCACCATAAATGCAACACCAAGAAAGTCAAGACATAGCACAACAAAATTTATTTTGTAGATAACATGTTGACCAAGTATCAAATGATTAAATTTTTCTAGACTTCTGTGAAGTGTGGTTCCTGCCAGAATACGTAGCCAGAGTTGCCGCCATTGTTGGAGATCACCGCTTCCAAACGCCTCGACATTGATTCTAAGAGACTTTGGATGTGTTCTTGGGGTACAGCAGACCAAGCAGCTTCCACACGTTGCCAAAGATGATATGGTGTGGCAGCTGGGAATGTATTCTGGGTCAATCGTTGAGCAACCATGGACCACATATTTTCTAACGGTGAAAGATCCGGAGAGCACGCCGGCCAGGGAAGCAATTCAATCTGGTGATTGACGACGAACCTTTGAACTATGCATGACACGTGTGGTCGCGCATTATCCTCTTGAAATCTGGCTGTGGCAAAGCCCTGAAGGTAAGGAAGGACAACTGGTTCCAACACCTCGCAGATGTAGCGCTGGCTGTTTAAAAAACCGGCAATGCGTACTAGAGGAGTGCGAGAGTGCTATCCAATACCACCCCATACCATAATACCCGGTACATAACCAGTGTGGCGGTGCATAACGCAGCTGTTCAGTGTTCTCTCTCCACGGTGTCTCCAGACTCGAATCCGATCATCGTGGTGTTGCAGACTGATGCTTGACTCGTCAGTAAAGACAACTTCATTCCATTCTACCGCCCACATCCTTCTTTCATCGCTCCATTGGCGCCGGAGACGTATGTGGTTCTGCGTCAAGGGTAGACCAAGAAATGTATGTCTTGCGGACAGACCACTCTGCTGTAAACGGCGTCGAATGGTACGTGCAGACACTGAATGATGCGTTACAGACTCAATGTGCTGTGCTATGGTTCATGATGTGACTGAGCGATCCGTTACTGCCATGCGCAAATTTGTCTGTCCTCACTTGAAGTGGTGCACTGAGATGGATGCGATCGACTACGTCGGTCCGTCGTACCCTCTTGCATCCAACGGTCACATATCCGCATTACAGTTGTTTGGTTTCGTACAACACGACTACCGATTTCCCTGAAAGATAATCCACAATCTCGATAGGCCACAGTCCTTCCTCTGTCGAACTCGGATACTTGATCAAAAGCTGATCGCTGTTTTCTACGAGATGTAACTGATCGTTTTTTGAAGAAAACCACAAGAAAAACACAATTGCCGAACTTGAAATCGGCGAAATCTCCACGCCTTAAATAGCGCTTTCAGGTGGCGCCACAGGCGTGCGTGATGTGTTTCTGCGCTGAAATTCTAATTATTTGCATATCTCACCTCCGCTAATGCATGCTGTAAATTTCATGTTATTTGCATGCATGCTTCCTTCAGGGTGTTGCATTTACGTTGGCCATCAGCGTAGTACGACTCTTTTGACACAAGAGTCTTTGTATATTTTCTTGTATAGCAGATGTAATCAAATTACTACCTGCCTATCCCTTTCTATGTACATATGAAATCTATTTGAGTGGACTCCTTCATTTTTGCAATGCTTAGCAATGAAATATTCATAAAATGAGTAACCTACTATAGATAAGTAGTTTTTCTTGAGTATGAGGAAAAGTCAATAATATTGCAAAATGCAGTATACTTAAGCAATTTACCGTATAATTATTTTAGAATAATAGATTTTTAAATCATTCTAAACAGTTTTGAAAAAATTATTACTGAATTTTGGGCTTACAGTTATGCTTTGATCACTTTAATAAAAATTCGTTTTCTTGGTGTCATTGTATATTAAACTTGTTGAGTAATGTATAGAAGATAAGAAGATTATAATATCTTTTATAATAAGAAAATTGAATGTCCTTTAAATGAAAAAGGAGTTTCTTTACAAGAATTCAAACAAGCTTTGAAATGTCAGATAAACTCTATGATGAATTACATTAAAAAAGTCATTAAATCTTTAATCTGAAGAAAATAAAATCAAATTTCTTAAGGGCGAAAAATTTCTTAACTTTAAAATAAAAATTTCAACTTAAGAGAACTAAAGGGATGTACAGCTACTGAAATTCTGTGTCTTACTGCTCGTATAGATTTCACAATAAAAGCAAAATTAATTTAGATCTTTTTAACCATCCATATACACTGGTGTCCAAAAGTTAAGCATAATTGATAATTATGTGAATAAAGAAGGAACTGTAATTCAGAATTCCGGGAAACGTGATAGGTGAGTGTAAAATGGTTTTAAAATAAGGAATCAAATCAAAAGAATGATAATAATTAATTTTATTATCCAAAGTAGCAGTTTGAAAGAAAACTGAGCATAGCAAGGATTCACACTTTAAAGAAAAAAAATGAAAGAAAACATTAAATAAAATAATGATGCTGCAGTTTAATAAGGTGTGTGGTCACCTCTGACAGCCAGACACGCTGCACAGCGATTTACCATACTTGCTATGAGATGATGCATGAGTTGTGGGCTCAAACGGTTCCAAGCTTCTTGGAGAGCTCTCTTCAGTTCTGTAACGGAGCTTGGTGGATGCGAAAGGGTTGCAATTTGTCTCCCGAGCATATCCCATACATGCTCGATAGTATTTAAATTAGGGGAGTTCACAGGCCACGACATGCGCTGGATGTTTCCGTTTCAAGGAAGTCATCAATCAGCAAAGCTCGGTAACATGGCGCATTATCATCTATGCATATGAAGTCAGGACCAACAGCACCTCGAAACAAGCGAACATAAGGCTCAAGAACTTTGCCTCTGTATCTTTGGGCAGTCCCCGTGTCAAAGAAATTGAGGTCTGTGCGGCCGTCCATCATGATGCCTGCCCATACCATTACTCCCCTTGTTGGAAAATGTTTCTTGGTTCAAAACGTGTTCCACGTTCTCTCTATATCGTTCCCCGCCGAGAATCACTACTCAGACTAAACCGGGACTCGTCACTGAACATCACATTGGCCCACTCTCCCACACTCCAATGTTGATGTTTCAAACTCCATTTCAAACGAGCGCGTTTATGCGCAGACGTGAGGGGAATGCAAACTGCTGGTCTTCTGGCATACCGGGCCAGCATGATAGAGTCTCCTGTAAACAGTTTGTCTCGAAATTCGTATTCCTGTGGCGACTGTGAGCGCCGAACCCAGTGCTCTGGCAGTACTGCCCCTCTGACGTCGTACACTTATTACCAGATATCGGTCTTGGCGAGGGGTTGTGACTCGTGGTCGACCTGATACTGGTTGTCGTGTAACATCTCCCGTTTTTTGAAACCTCTGCCACAGTCTTGAGATCACAGACTGGTCCACATTCAGAATTCGAGACACTTCGGTTTGTGATCGTGAGGATTCCAGCATTCCAACGATTCTTCCTTTCGTAAACATGTCCAATTGGCGTCTTTGTGCCATCATTCACCTTGTTTGATGTTTAACAACGTTTCTTCGCACAGCAGTTGCACGCAACTTGTCTAAACTGCCTATGCTGCGTGAATCAGTTTCTCCGCGTTCCGACATGCGCCGGTGATTCTTGCAGGACGTAGTCGACTGAAAAGTTTTGCATAAACCCAATGTTTTTTCTTCACCCAATTAATATCCGCAAGAGATGTGGAATCATTTTACGAATATTTACTCCATGTTTTTCACATTTTATGATTTATGCTTAACTTTTGGACACCAGTGTATGTATAAGGTGAATACACTTTTATTGGAAAAGGAACAATTAATATTTAGAACAGAAGATAAATTTTAACTAAAAGAAATCAAATTTCTGACAAATACTCAGCTGAATAATTGAATAGCAATTAGTGAAAAAACATAATTAATAAAACTAGAGAAAGGTAATTATATATATATTCAAAACCTTTCAATATATCATTTACGTTCATCCTTATTTCGATCTATATCTCAGTTAAAACAAATATGAATTGTTAGAAAATGTATCAAACATTTTTCGCTCTTGTAACATTTTTCGTAAATAGTTAAACATTTTAAAGTGATTTATTTCACCACTAGCTATTAAAAAATTATTAATATTTTTAATACGCCAACACCTATTTAATGTTTGTCAACACTTGGAATATATAAAAATTCGGGTTTACATTGCAAAGACAAAGAAAAAATATTTATCTTAAGAACTCAAATCTAAATCTAGTCAGAATGACAGGAATCAATATACAATATAGGTCAGCTCTTTTAACAGCATTGATGCTTGTTGTTTTGGCAGAAGCAATAACTACCAAATGAGAACTCTCAAGACGGATGGCAAATATATTTTTGAAAGATATTTTATTTCCTGCAATATATTGTGAATATTGGGTTTTACTTTCTACCTTGCTTGGATAGGGACCCACTTTCTTCTAAGGATACAAAAACTGTTGATGTTTGGAATATTTGCAAACTTGAGAAAGTATTTACCAACGAAATTGTTGTTATTGAAGATGGTTGAAGACTATATTAAGGTCTTAAAAACATGCAATAACGTATCCTTTACCTTGTGCATCCCACAGAGCTATTTTCTCAGATTAGATTATTTAAGTGTTTACATGATAAAAATGGAATTGTACTATTATATTGTCCACATCAGAATCTTATTTATCTCTCAGATTATTAAACTAGACAAATTCGCTTTTTTCTTCTAAGTATGGATAAATTGAAAATAAGTTTCTTACCTTAACTTCATTCATTTTTTATTCGGCGTTCTACTGACCTCTTTTTTTAACTGATCGAACCATGTGTGGATAGCTTATATCTATGATAGCTTATATCTGTGATACTGTTTGTATGATACAGCTCATTACGCGGATATATTTTCTAGTCGTATCAGTAATTGCACTGAAATGAATACATTTTTCAATTTACATAATATGGATTTTCACATTCATGTTTCTATATATTTTTAGAACGACAAAGAAGAGGGTCTCACACATTAAAATTGTAAGGTTTTATAACTTCCTGAAGTATGACTTAAGCATAACTAGTTGCATTCGATGTCTGTGATACACAATATTAAAATTGGTATGAAGTTTCTTAAATTTACACATGAATATTGTTACTTTTAAAAAACTGCATATCAGTTACATTTTTAATTGATTTAATGTTGTTTTATTCTTTTAAAAGAAAAAACTCAATATTGAATTTTTCTTAAGCGTTTATAAGCATATGGACTTAGAGGAATATTTAGTTTGTTTTCTTGTATTTTTGAAATAAAAAATGTAATTAATATTTAAGAGTTCGTTCGAAAATTTGATGAATTCTTTTAAGTGTCACGTTTAGATTTTTATAATGCAGCGTTTCTCTAAATGCGGGGTGTGCTCTCCCTAAGGGACGTGACAACTTGACGTGAGGGGCGCGAGAATATCGAAAAGTCGAACATGAAAGTTTATATAAAAAATTATTAATATACTGAATTAAGCAAAAAAAAAAAAAAAATTCTGATATAATATACTTATAATATATCAGAATTGCACAATGTATTTGATAATTAATTTATCAGTACTAAATTAAGAACAAGTTTAATAAATACTAGAGACTTTCGTGGGTTTGCCATATATAAAATTTATATAAAAAAATTATTTATATACTTGAATTAAGCAATAAAAAAAAATAAATGTCTGATATATATAGCTTATAATATATCAGAATTGCACAATGGTATTGATATTAATTTTAATACAATTAAGAAAAGTAATAAATAAGTGTGGTATTATAGCTGGATGAAAATTATGATTGGAAATTGTGTCGAAAACATTGGAAGTGGGAGAAGTACTGTTATGTATATGTTTCTTGCTTTCACAGAGGTTTTGCTATTTGCAAGAGAGTCGTTAGTATAAAATAAATAAGATTACATCAAGTCCAGCTATAGCGCTATAGCTATATGGCAATTAATCATATATATATGCATATGTTGTTGCTTATGCCACCCGACCGACAATAACATCAGATCAAGGTCCACAAAATTCATCGTGGCTAAGGGTTTGAATTTTACGCCTGTTGTTAGCCTAAGCTTTGAGCCCATGATGGTGACAGTACGATTTTGCTCGGTACAACATGACAGATGGCGACACTATTTGGACCCACTGATTTAACGAGCACGAACTTCGTGTGTACTCGGAGGGTATTTGGTGGCATCGGGCATCTAACCCAGGCTTTCCGGTCTGGAGTCCGATGCTTTAACCACTAGGCTACCACGGCCCAAATATATATATATATATATATAATATATATATATATATATATATATATGTGTGTGTGTGTGTGTGTGTGTATGTGCAATATTCTTAGTTTAAAAACATTTAATAAAAATTGTGTAAAGAAAACTGATTTAATAATATTTTAATTTATTGGAATGTTATTTAACATCACAGAAATTAGAGTAATTTTGAATATAATGTATTACTTTTTTTCGTAATCTAATTCTTTGATAAAATTTCCTCATTGAAATAACTGCAAATAACGGGTTGACTTTTTGGTATAGTCACAACATGATGTGTTCGTGCATATAATCGCTCATTTTCCTCATTTATTTGATATCTATTAGAGAACACACTTATCCATGTATTTCACTTCCCATTCACACTCAATCAAATCGAAGCAATTTCTGAAGGATTACCAGTTCCTACAGTTTTTATTTTCACTGCACACTTCACTAATCTCGTATTCGTAATACAAACTTTAAAGGTTGGTAGAAGTCACTGTAATAATCTTTTATGGAAAAAATAATTATTTCGCTTCAACCTAAAAGTATGTATGGCCGTAAGCCACACTGTAATATGCGAATACGTTATAGTAAAGATATATGGAATTTCTTGAATGATTCTGTTGCCAGTAGAGGGTAATAAGTGGCAGTAAGCAAGACGAATGTATCACAAGAAGTTTCTATAAAGTCACATTGCAGAATTTTTAAATGGTTACATAGTCAATTTAAGAAAACAGGTTATTTTGATGTCATCATGTGAAACTGGTTCACGAATTACTGCATGCAATCAAAGCATTGAAGAAATCATTTTGAATTTTGTGGGGGACAGACTTGAGTAAATTGTTGTTGCCCGTAAAACAATTTTAAGTAAGAAAATCATACGGGAAATGTTAACCAATAACCTTTCACACAATTTCCCTTTTCAGGAAATACAAGCTTTATATCCGGTACTCAATCATCTGCACCTGAACTTCTGCAGGTGAGTTTTTGCAGTAATGTACTTTGTAGCCAGACTTTATAGCTTATACGTTATTTATAGATAACTAGCTGTACCCTGCCACGCTTTGCTGTGGCGCAGTCTGGTTAAATGGGGGGGGGGGAGATCTGGTCCATCCAGCCAATTGTGAATTGATTGAGGATTACTGGAGAGAAAGATAAAAAAGGCTAAAATAATATCCACAATATTAATTTCATATTGGTACGCTATTTGTTTTTAACATGATTTTGAAATCACGCCAAATTGGTGTGTTGCAGCCAGTCTAATTAAAGGTACTTATGTATTATCGCAACCTATTGGTGACATTATAGGAAATGAAGCACATGATTGCCAATTCAGCCCATACAAAATTGGGATTGCCAAAGTAGCGAGTTACCTTGAACGCTGGTGATTGTACGATAATACGTAAATACCAAATTAAATTTAGTATTTTATAAAAAAAAATATTTAAAATACATATTCCGAGCATAAAAATAAATTGAAAAATTAAATACAACACTAACGTTAACTGACATAAAAATAACTAAACTATCTTTAACAATTGGAAAGCATAATTTGTGTAAAAATGAGGTACTTACATATTATCGCAACCTATTGGTGGCATTATATGAAACGAATCACATGATTGCAAATTAGCGCGTACATCACATGCGAAATTGGGGTTGAAAAATTGGCGAGTTATTTGAATGGCTGGTGATTGTTGCGATAGTACATAAGTACCACAAAAATATTTAAAATCTTACGAACCCCTGCTTCCGCAACAGGCATTCGAGCCATTTTGATATGTAATTAATAACAACGCCGCTTTTGCTTGTGTGTGTGTCCAGTATGATGACCTAAGTTCTATTTTCTGCAAGGCAATTTTGTGTACTGAAGCCGATTGACTACACTTATAAAGGTTAAAATAAAAACATACGAAATTGCAAAACAGCTCTGAGTAAGCCCTGTATCAAAATTCCTTGAGGGGGGGGGGCATTTTTCAGATATGAGCACCGTGTTAGTGAGACTGCAGTAACACGGAATGGGGCAATTGTGACTTGGGGACCTTGTATCATTGGAACGTCTGATACAGAGGTAGCTATGTCCTTGACAAAAGCAAACGGAACCTATTGGCGATATTATATGAAATGAAGCACATGATTGCCGATTCAACTCATACAACACAAGGGAGATTAGGGTTGCCAACTTGGAGAGTTATTTTGAACGTTGGTGATAGTTGCAATAATAAATAAGTACCAAGCAAACTGTAATAACTTCGAGTATTCTTTTAAAAAATTACTAATGGAAAGAAGTTACGAAGAAAGTTATAACATAAATTTAAATTTTAAAAAGTCATCGAAAACAAAAGTATGGTTTAATATTTTGATGGCTGAAATTATATATCAGGAATCCTAACCTGTATCTGAATAATAACATCAAATAAAATTTAAAATATTGTTTAAAATAGAGAACAAATATTTATTTAAAACCCCGTCAATTAATAAGTAAACACCAAGCAAACCGTAATCTGTATTCTGTTAAAAAACAATATATATCAGAAAACCTAACCTGTATTTCAATAATAACATCAAATGAAATTAAAAAAATTGTTTATTGCGCGTTAGCTATCGGAATGTTGCGAAAACTACAAAACAAAATTTGAGTTGTTGAAAGAATAATTTAAAAAAAAATTATTTATTCGAAAATTAATCCCAATTACGTATCAAAGAACAAAAAAAGAGATAACTATGACAACCAATAAACATAACTATAGTAAAAATATGTCATAATTCGCGAAAAAACTATGTGTTAATCTTAAATTTTCGCATTCAGAGCGAATCGTGACATCGAATGACGTCATAACACCAAAAAATCACTTAAAAATTAAATTTAAAAAATTTAGAGTGCAATTAGAAATAAAAAAAAGTACATAAGAACCTGACCACAGTCAAATGCAACATTGTGTCAAAATTTCAGATAAATCCATGCATAACTTTTTGAGTTATGGAAGCGTACACAAACCAACATAACATTTTTATATATATATAGATGTGACATTTACACTTGGTGGTATTATTCGTATGCCCAATGTTTATATGTTGACAACCGGCAACCTAGACGCGCATGTGTGTTAATAACAATTTATACGAATGAGTGAGCGGATAATACCAACTATTTTTTTGATTGGTCAATAAGTATTACCGAAGCGACTCAATCACTGATGTTTTCTGATTTTCCATAACAAGTCTAGCTGATTCGCCATTCGTAAATAAATGTGATTTCCGAAAGATGGGGTGCTTGCAAACTTTAGCATTGATGTGTGCAATTATAAGATATCATTTTTGAGGTAAGATGGATTGGGTATGGTGAACCGTTCCGTTGACAATTAAAAATTTATTGATCCTTTATTTATGTAAACATCTGGAGTCTTTGTGTGGGTTGTATGCGATTTCAGTTAAAATGGAGGATCTGGAGGCTTAAATATCCATATTTTCTACATCTGATCATGGAACATCTGGCACCTTCAGAAATGTGCTCCTTCGGCACTATCTAACTTCCATCGGTCCATAGACACTAACGAGCATGAATAACTGTTGTTGGGTGCAACCTTAAACTGTTACAGCAAAAAATGTACTAGTCTACGACGCTGATAATACACCCTTTTTCTTCAATTTTATCGCTTATTTTTTGTGTTTTTGCTTCACTAAGTCTCACTTGCATCCTTATAAACCAATACAATAAATAACGGTGTCCTCTACCAAACTTTAACCTGAATTCAGTACAATCCTGATATTAACCTAAGCACAATTAATTGAAAAAAAAAACTCAATGATTTTTTTAAATCCTTACGAAAATGTTATTTAAATCTTACAGAAATTAAAATAATTTACATAATAAATCGGTATATCAAAATTATTATTTTTATAAAAACTAAGTATTTTGAAAATCTTTTTTATAAATTTATTATTTTAAAAAAAAATTTCTAACCTATCTTTTTAAGGAATTTACGTATATGTATGTATATTAATTTTTTTTTCTTGAAATTTTGGCAAGAAAACTTTTGAAGGCATGTAGGCTTTCTAAGAACTTCGAATAAAGAACAAAAAAGCATTTTTCATACAGCGAAACGGAGCAACGAATTGTCACCACATCCCTTTTCTTTCACAGAAAAATGCTTTGCACCTATCAAAAGATATTATGGCATATACAATGAAACTCTAAATAACCAATATCTGAACGTAGCAAAAGCTCAGAAAAAGAACAAACAACTCAGTACTACATTATTTGCATCCCGTTATGCAAATCTAAGCCTTTCACTATTCAAGCAAGACTTTTTATGCAAAGAAAAAGAAGAAACAAAAAAGAAATGTGCTGGGATGGGGAAACAGAGTATTTTCGTAAGTAGTTTAGTTACTTGACTTTCTCTACGTAATGTATCACTTCCATTGTTATTAAATCACTTTTCAAGAGACCCTTTTAGGTAAGAAAGTTCTTTCAAAAGAACATCTTTTATTTTTTAAGGACAGTAAAAATTAATAGAAGAATAGCAATTTTGTGCAATGCCAGGTTTGGGTAATGGTAAAACGATTTCATTTTCTTTATCCTGCATAGGATTAATGCTAGCTCTTTAGAAGTTACTTCTTGAATGATTTCGCGTTTTTGTTATTGCTTAAAAAACAGGAAAAGGGGATTAAATTGTAACATATTCCCTTTCTTTAAGTATTCTGATAAGTATGCTTATGGAAGATATTGGTGCTTTTGAGAAAATTATATTAATGTACAAGAACTTACGTTTTTAAGTGGTTTTTCTTTTAATGATCTTTCAGCATAATTTTTGTTTAAACTATTTAACTATATTTCGGATAAGTCTCTCAGATTTCAGTAACATATATTTTGAAGGAAAGCAATTTGTACTTGCTTGTATTGTATTTTCAAGTACAACTTCACAAAAGTGTGTAACATTAATTGAAAAAATATTAATCCATTTATGGCTAAGTTTTAAATTTCCCCGTATTTTATCACCTTGCCACGTTGATAAAGAATTTAAGAAAAATAGCACTGAAGACACTACAAAATAAATGGTATAAACATTTTAAAAGAATTTATTTATTGTTGTTTTTATATGTTATTTTATTTCAAGACTTTATTATAGTGTAATACATCGGTATAAATAAACCTACAACCAAGAAGAAATTGTGATAGATAAACGAAATTTGGGGAGTTTTTAGAGCAACTGTGAACATGCAAATCAAGTTTATTTTAAATACGCAATTTAAAATTTGAGTGTTTTTATTATCATTGAAATAAGTCACTGTTAATGTTATTTAAGAAAACCATTTAGAAAACGAAAAAGCCATTATCAACTGTTCACAGTGTTTGAATGATGACGTGTAATAGGGCTAAAGAAAGACGGATTTTCTTTCTTCGATATTGTAGAAAGATTTGACAGAAATGAATCCAATCGGCATTATTATTGAAAGCAGTGTTCAGGAACATGTACTGCTTAAAGAAGATTGGGTTCTGGTTGAACGAGTGAAACTACTAAGATGAAAGACCACCGTGTTTGTTGGATGGCTGTGGCATCTTCTATTGTGTCTGCAGCAAAAATTCGATTTTCATATGGCAACACAGTGACACAAAAAACAGTAATGAATCAGTTAAATCAGAAACATCTTCAATCCAGATACCCTATAACGTGTATTCCACTGACACCATACAACTGCGATTTGCAAAGCTAGTAATATAAGGCTAATACTCACTGGAGGAAGGACTAAAGATAGGTTGTGTTTTCTAATGAAAACCCGTTCTGATTTGATATTCGTGATCGCCGTGTGTTATTTAGAAATAGGTCAGGAGGGCAACCAACCTCTCTGTGGCCCAGATACAATGGACCTACACCTGGAATGATGAGTTAAAGATAAATTTCCTTTGAAAGCAAGGTAACATTCACTGTTATTACAAGCACTCTTGTTACAAACTTGTACCTCAGTATGATTATTCAACCATTAGATGACAACTCCAATGTTATCCACAACCAGCATTGACCGTCTCCGTATTGACCGATAAGGGCAATCATCTCTGGAACTCCATTTAACAATTCAAAATCGGACATTTGTACCACAAAATACATGTAATTCTAGCGATCACACTGGTTATTAACCATTAGTATCCGGTTGATTCTAAGTCAAAATATTCCTTCCATTCGGCGCTTTCAGAACTGGGAAACAATTTTCTTTCTCTACTGCGAACACTGCGAAGTTCAATTCCATCATATGGTATTGTTAAGTTTTTCTAATTACTAAGGGGGAACAGTAAATGTTACTGAATTTTAGTCAGCAATCCATCCACAAATAAGAAATATCCCAATATTTGGCGCCATATCATATCACAATAATTTTTTTCTGAATTCCTGGTTCCCATTTTTAATTGAATGACTTGCAAACTTTAAAATACATAGTTGATTTTATGAGTATTTTGAAATGTTTGATGAGCGCACTCGTATCTTTAAAGTAAATTATAAAGTTAAAAAATATGTTTCTGGAGCAGCATTTCAGAAGCTAAGAAAATAGAATTTATGCTGACTAGTAATTACGCATTAGTAAAAATTAGTATAAATATTACTTTGATCGTTCCGTTTGTAACTTTTAGGTTACACAAATTGCTAAAAATAACTTATTCTGAAATAAGATTCCATTACAAACATTGCTTAAGTATGAGTAGATAGATGAAGCATATGCAGTGATATTGCTATTATCCCGTAAGTATGAGACAAATATTATAAAAATAATATTAAGGCATTATGTAATACTTATTTGTATGTTAAACGTCGCCAAAGATAAATAATGCGCACAATGTTGGCAAAATATAACTCCACCCAATTTTGGACAGAAGAAACAAAGCCATAAAGCGGGTCAGGGAAAATCGTAAAGGGGTGTGCTAGAAAAAGGTGGGAAAGAACTTTCTCTAGAACCTTGGTACGACAGTCGTGCCACTGCCAATGCGAGTGACAAAAAAATGTCTGGTACAGCGTTTGTACCACCGAGTCTTAAAGACTCTATTAATTTGCATTTGAAATGGAGTTTCTTGCATTATATATACTGTGGTCTTGAAACTTCAATAAATTAAATGCGTTACCTAGATGAAATGTCATTAATTTACTATCATTTTTCTTTGTGTTTGATCTTTTCCCCATCTGTGTAGATTGAAATGTTATAATATACCCATTTTACTTCTTCGGTCAAGTTTCAAATATATTCCTGTATTTTGACATTAATCAATTTATTTTGTTACAATTATTTTGCAACAAAATATTTCTATAAATTTCAGACGTATATATATTAATAACTAGATAAAATATTTGTATAATTTTGAGTCGAGTAATTTTTTTGTTTACTTAATTACAATGTGAATAGTTCTTATGTTTTTTTAGCGACATATATTAGTAAATATTAAATCAGATTTCTACTTTGTAATCCATTATTCTTGATGTTTTCATTCATATTTTTTTTTAAATGCATTATAATTTACTGATATATTTCACGAAAGGAAACTAGTTATAGAATTAACTTAAAATTATTCCTAGGGACCTCTTTAATACTGAATTAAACTATGTTTATAAACTGAATATTATTACGATCTATATAAATATTTTTGGTTCTACACAGTTAGCTGAATGAATTCAATAAAAAACAAACAAATATATTGCTACAGATTGCACGTCAAATAACGCCAGCTGCAGCCCTTTACCGCGTCCTTACGCACGGTTTTTAGTAGTAAGTCGGGAAGTATACTAGTAAGTAGCTTAGTACGTGAATTATAACAGTAAAATAGTACGATACTTTTTAGAGTGTTTGTACAATATGCTCAATCTATTAATTAGTGCATCAAAATGAAGGGAGTTAATAAACTAATGAAGTAAATTTTTTATGAATGCCAAGGAATTAAGTTTCAACAATAGAAATTTTTATTTAATTATAGAATTGATAACTAGCCAATTAAGATAACAATAGATATAACAATCCATTAATAAAATTTAGTTTAAAAAGAAACACTACATAATGCAAAGGCGTCGAACTCAAAGACTAACTTGAGCCAAACAAAACAAGAATTAACTTTAGATGGGCCGCAAGAATGATCTCACTATTCATAGAAACGTAAGTGTATTTCAAATAACACATTATAATAAGCATATATAAAAGAGCAATTAAAATTAAATGTTTACATCCTAACACTCAACATCCCTTCTCAACTACTATCTTACCTTATTTCGGGAGAAATTTTGATATATTATTATATATTATTGTGCGCTGATGGCTGGGCCACAAAAATGCTCATTTTAGGCCAGGAGTTTGATACCTCTGACATAATGCTTTGTAATATTTCGCTTAAAAATTGATTTGCATGAAATATGTAAGCACTCGTATTTTCTTCAAAGCCTAGCTAAAAAGCATTTTCAAGAGTATATACTAGCTCTTAGACGCTAGTGATAAGAATACGTAGTTTGAATGAAAAAACCGCTTACTTGTATTAATTTTTTTAGTGTTAATTCTTTCACAAATCTGAAAAGATCTTTTCATTTTGCCTTTAGCCTATTCCGATCATTTTTAATCTTCCATCTATGTTACAAGTTTCAAAATATTTAGTGATTTAAAGTATTTTAAAGCTTTAAAATAATGTATTTATTTAAAAAATTAACAAATATATTTTATGATTTAATTTTGTATATAAATATATGATTTTTTTTATTTTCCGTTTATTATTTGCAAAAGTTTAAAAGTTACAACTGTCTTAGCCAGACAGATGTCACTTCCAATATGTAGTTACGGACAGTAAAATGCGCTTTTACGTAAAATTTGAAACTGCATCGGGATTACTGGAATATTTATAAAGATAACTAACTGAATTTTTAGAATGTTTTGTGTAATATTAGAGTTATTTTTTAAACCTATTAAAAATAGCATTATTACAAAATTTGCGTCTTATTAAATATAGTTTGTGTTTTTTAAGCAATTTTATATATAAGACAAAATGTTATATTTTATGACAGAATATACGTAACTCCTTTTTTCGGGGTCATGAACAACAATGCAACACATAAATATTTAAAAATTGAATATTCATTCATAAACTTTTATTCGCTGTGTCCCGGGTTTATGTATTCTGTAATAAATGTTCACCATTCGTTTACCGTTTGGATATTAAAAGAATGGTTTTCATAAATTTTCAGATTTTTCCATGTGTAATTTACAAATAAAAAAAATCTTTAAAATAAATCATATTTCAAAATTTTACTACATCCGTTTCTCCCGTAGTTGGATATCTCTCTTTAACATTTATTATTTAAAAAAATAAGTTACTCTTGTATTAATTAATTTTAATTAATTATTCACAACGAAAGAAAAATGCACAATATTATAACTTTTCAAATAATATTAATATTCAGATTAGAAGTCACTAGATAAGATTGTATTCTTACATAACATATGCAGAATTCTTTGTATTGAATACTATTAATTACCTCAAGTAAATTTATTAGAGGATAAAAAGTGTTAACCCCTGTTGTGATGTTAAAGCATAACACTATTTGTAAGTTTTCTGTAAAAAAATAAGTATAGAATTTTAGATTTTAAACATATATTTGCTATCTAAATTAACTTACCTTTCATTTTTTTAGTTATTATTATTTTTTCATTTAATGTGTTTTCCAAATTTTGGGATTTATAATTACTTTGAAGGATCTAAATTGAAATATTAATGTTATTTTGTAACAGTCACATTTTAACTCTGCCTTCCCTTGACAGATAACGACAGCCAGGTGGCGCTACTTGTTTTTATTCCGCCGGTTGGTCTCCGAGCCATAGATACACGTGGAGTCAGGGAAAGCCTTTCCCTCCTTTGATGTCTTATGTTATTTTGTTTGTGTGTGTATCTCCTTGTGTTGTGGAACTTCATGAACATTAAAATATCTTGTTCCTGTAACCATCAAAGGCTACATTATTAAGTATTTCACAACATGGGAGTATTACAATGGCGCCCAACGTTCGTCAAAAAAACAAATGCTGACAAATCACGTAGACCAAGTCCTGACTATAAAGTTAATGATCTAGTATGGGTACAACTGCACCCATTAAGCAAAGCGAGTCAAAACAGGAGTGCCAAACTGATGCCCAGGAGAGACGGGCCTTACATTGTGCTATCCCAGAGATCCCCCACCACATTTGTAGTAGCTAGTTGTGACAAACCTGACGAACCTTTAGGTGTCTATCATGCATCAGCTTTAACACCTTTTCTGAATGTCACACAGACCCATTCTCCTGTAGTACCTCTCAGGAGAAGAGGAAGGCCTCGCAAACAACCATTGATTCCTAGAGGAACTGCTGGAGAGAATGCCATATTGTCTGATAGTACACCACCTCGCCGAGACGGTCTTCGGCGGTGTAGGGGGAGAATTTAACAGTCACATTTTAACTCTGCCTTCCCTTGACAGATAACGACAGCCAGGTGGCGCTACTTGTTTTTTTTCCGCCGGTTGGTCCCGAGCCATAGATACACGTGGAGTCAGGGAAAGCCTTTCCCTCCTTTGATGTCTTATGTTATTTTGTTTGTGTGTGTATCTCCTTGTGTTGTGGAACTTCATGAACATTAAAATATCTTGTTCCTGTAACCATCAAAGGCTACATTATTAAGTATTTCACAACATGGGAGTATTACAATTTAAAATTTCTAATGGATTTTCTTCCCTCATTCACATTTTACTCGTGCTCAAAATAGCCAAATCCTTACAACCGGACTAAATCCAACAGCTATGCCATTTTAAAAACTAATAGATTATACTACCGTATTTGCCTTTTCTACTGATAAGAGCAAAGAATCAAATTACTCAATCTACAACTCGATATTTATTAAACATCTGTCTAGGTTCCGCAAATATTAGCCTGCGTTACAGTTTTCAGTTTGAAAATTAGAAAAAAAAAAGTGTACTCAAACATACCTTAACATGTAAAGTCTCAAACTCAGATTTTCATTATCTTTGTAAAAAAAGGGGGAAAGGGGGAATTGCTCGTTTTAAATGAAACGCGAGGCAGAATTTTATTTATTTATAGAATTCTATTTCTAATAACATTCATCTTACTTTTTTTCCCTTTTAATTCGAAGCAACATGAACTATATATTTAATTTTGCAATAGTATTTCTTTTCTTTTTTTTCTTTCCTTTTCCTTTCCCTAGCTCTTGTTGTTTTTTTCCTTCTCTGATAGTTTTCAATCTTCAAAAATAAAAACAAATTATAATTTCAATTCAGTTTTGTACTTTTTTTACACTATAGGTAATAAGGTTCATGACTTTTTAAACTTTTACAGATAAAAGTCGACTATTTTTCTCAATTTTATTTTTCTTTGTGATAATCATTTATCTTTACTCCTTTCAGACTAATATCTTTCAAATTTACCTTTAATTAGAAGAGTTAATGGGAAAAATTTCCTTTTTTTTCTCTAGAAAATTTTTATAAAGAAAAATATTAGAGCAATTTCTACAATTAGACTTTAAAAAATATTGCACATTTAATTAAACTAAACAAGTTCAAAATTGATCAACTCTTTTTCCTTCACATATATTTTGTGTTCTAGATAATCGATAAGAAAAAAATTACTTTCTACTAATTTTTGTTAATGATATAGCACTTTTTTCACTTATTGCGCATGAACATTAAATAATTAGAAAGATTTATATATATATATATATATAAACTGAAAAAGTTTCACTAATTTTCTTATTGAAACGGGTTTGAAATAAAAGCAAAATAGATATAATCAGAACATTTTATTTTTATTATTCCATACGCTAAATGTAGGGGGAAATATAAATATAAAAATGGAAATCATTTTTTTATAAAATTTGAGATAATTGCAAAATATTGTTTACATGTTTAATTTTTGACAAAAACTAAACACAATATTGCGTATTAGCGTATTCAACGTTTTCTGGGAAAAGTTTAAATATTATCATAATATAACTGGGTAATAATTTTAAATTTTGAAATCCAAATGAAATTTTTTAAGTGCTTATTAGTAAGTAAACTTTTAAAATTGAATTCCTGTGTTTGCATTCAAATTTACAAGATGGCTGAGAATTTATTGATATCCTGATTTGCACATGGTAAATTTTAATTGAGAAATATTGATTATTGTCAACTGTCATGGTCCTTGAAAGGCACACACGTTTAATCGAAATCGAAGGAACGAGGTTTCGAAAATCAGCACTTGAACTTACCAAACCTTTTCCAGTGAAGGCTAAGCCAACGCTTTCACACACAGTTCAGTAATGTTCGAAAAATACATAATTAAAAAAAAGCATTTGCATTTGTAATTGGATTGAATGAGATATACTACTTTTGTCACTTCTAATCCTTAACGAACAAACATTAATACAGTGATACTCAACCTGCGGCCCGTGGGCCCCATGTGGCGCGGTCTTGGCCTATTGCACTAAAAAATTAAATTATTACAGAATAATGTATTAAAATTTTAGCTGATAATTTTATCAATCAAACAATCAGATATATCAATTTTGCTATAAGTTTGATCTCAAACTATCCGAAACTTTAGTAAAAAGAAGATTAGTAAATATTTTTTGCAAGTGTTCGATAAAAAAGGTCAACATAGTATTAATATAAAAGCCAAACATGAATTTAAATATTTTTATCAATTTTGTTTTGTCCAATATTGTTTTAGTCTTATGGTGGGTTTTTCCCAGTATTCTCATGCAGTGGCCTGTATGGAATACCTTTCATGTGTTTGTAAACCAGATATTAAAAGATTGAGTACACCTGCCTTAATATGATAGGAAGGATTATTTTTGCACCTGATTATCCTATTTTATGAATAATTATTAGAAATAATTATCATTTTTATTTATAAATCATAACATGTTATACCCAAATTTTTCAAATATTTGAGTGGAAAGGTTTGGCGAAATAATTGACATATATGTATAACATGTGTAAAAATTGTAATATATATAAACAGTTGGATCTCTACATAATGAAGTCACTAAATTCTGAAAAATTTCGTTTTATGGAAAATTCGTTGTACAGAGGTTCATCATTCGCACCATTTTTTATCTCGCATTACGTGTATTCACTTCAAAACTGCCTCGTCGGCATCTTCATACGACACATGTTCTTAAACGATTTAAACAAGAATTCGATGAATCATAATTTTGTAGCTTATCTAGAATTTTTATAATGGATGATAAGCTGTTTGTGGTGAAGTACCAAATTTTGAATCAATTTTTTTAAGCCTTTATCCCCTTTCCTGAAGAATTAAATTTTTTTCTTTGATTCCCGTTCACTTACGAGCTACAAGAAATGAAGTTGCCAGTACAACTGATCAACACTACAAATGAAGGGAAACTAGTTCAAGGACGCGAAGACACGATGCAACTTCACTGAGGGTGGAAGGGAATTTCGAAGATGTTTCTAATGAACTGGATCATGAGGGTTAAAGTTTGTACTTCTTGGATGAAACGTCCAGAATTTTATTGCTCTCTGCGAGTTAGTCACCTTGTCAAACCAATTCAAGATTTATGACCACCTTATAATGTGTTATGATAGAGTAACTTGAAATGTCCAGATATACCTTAAAAATAGACGGAAAAAGAAAAAATCACAAGAAAAAAGTTCGTTATATAGAAAATGCGCTTCGATATAAGAAGGTTATTTTATGAAGAAAATCGTGAAAACTTCTTGGTTCTAGGAAAATGTTTGCTATATAGAAAAAATTGAAATACAAAGGTTCGTTGAAAGGAGTTAGGCTGTATATTTTATTTGAACTTTAAGTATTTTCGTGAACTGTCTAGTGAAATACCTAACAATTTATATATCAATAAGCTGTAGAATTTCAAAATAAAGGACGGAAATAGTCTTAAAAATTAATTCTTTTACGATTACTTGATAAATATGACAATTCTATCAAATACGGAAGCCAAAATATCATTTCCTTGTCGCCTTACTAAGATATTTATACAATTTCCTTGTACTAAAATATATCTATTGTATATTTCTGCAGCCACAAACTCAAACTACAAAAAAAGTAAAAAAATGCAACGTTAAAATAAAATAAGCGCTCAAAACAGCTTATGATTAAATAATTTAAATACTGAAATATTAGTTTATTCTAATCTTTTATGAGACAACACTATTTGAATATCTTAATGCGAAAAAATTGTTGGTTAAGGCAACAATACTTCAAAAATATCTCAAAAGCTGATTGAATTATCTTTAAACTCTTTTCAATTCATGGAAAATGCTATGAGTTTAACAAAAGATACTGCTTCATAAACAACGAAACTACTTAAAAAGATACGTGGAAAAAATAAAATTCACAGAATTGTATTATTTCAATCCTGATATGCAAATCAAAATCCTCGCTGCTTTTGATGAACTTTTTTTACAATGCGAAAGGAACATTGAAGAAAGAAATTTAAGGTGAGAAAAATAAATAATTTATATTAATTGGCTTGTTGGGAACCTTCTTTTATGCCATATCCGCTGAACTTGTTATTAATCATTTTTCAAGTATTTTAAGTAGTGTCATATTTTTTACGTTACAAATATTGATTTTTTTAAGTAGCAATATAAATAAGTAGAAAACACGATTTCCCCATATAACTACAATGCTTAGGTACATTTTTTAAAAAAAAATAAGGCTAAAAAATGAATTGTGAATATGCATTTTTTGCAAACAATTTTTACACAAAAAATTTTACCACGGTTTTTTACAGTTAATATAGTGATGTGGACAAAGTACATACTTGAAACGAGGGGGCAAAATCAAAAATTGAATTATAAAAAATAAAAAAAAATTATGATACATTTCCATTTTGCCGGTGCAAATCTCGACAAGTAGGCATTATTGGAAACAACACACAGTAGAAGTTTAATAAATATTAATAAATTTTTGCTCTCATTGGGTTTTTTCAACCATTTTCAATGCACTATGAAGAAGACGTTACTCTTAGGAAAATACCACAACTTGTTTTGAAAATGTAGTTTACTAGAATAAATATTCCGTTTGGCATTGATGGTATCCTTCCTGGCGAATTTATCGCCTGCGTCGCCGAAACGGAAAAGTACCAAAATTACTTTTTTAAATATTTCCTAAAAGTATGCATTTCTTAAAATTTTTGGTAGCTTTGAGCTTTGAATATATTGAATTTTTCTTTAAAATTTAAGAAATTCAGTGTCTTATGTTTATGAAAATAATTAAATCCTCATTTTTTATAATTATATTGTTTTGAATTTTACTGCCATGTATATTATATTTATACTATCTAAATAATAAGCTTTCATTTTTGTTTACAAAGTCTTACGTTAATGGTTTCAATGGTTCTTCTTCGCTCATTTGTGGTATAATTTTATTTATAGATTATTTTAAATTTCAGAACATTTATTACACATGGTATCTCAATACGCTTACAATATTTATAAATTTGACACTTATTTTAATGAATACGTTAAAATTACGTTTAGCCGGCACAAGCAAAGCCACCAAAATTCATACGTAAATGTATAGTTTTTCTGATCTTTTTATAAGGGCATTCAGTGCATTGTTTAAAAACTCAATCGCGTCGTGAGTAAAGGCGATGTTTTCACTGGATCTTAATTTTTTTTTAATCTGTATGTTTTTCAAACTAAACATATAGGAGTAAACTTCTCTATTCCTTTAAATTTAAAAATTTAGTAATTTCTTTTTTATTTCCTCTTATTTTGTTCCAGCAATAGTTTTTTTTCTTCCAAAAGTTCATCTGAAAGTGGATAAGATATGTACCAGTTATCTCCTTTAAAATTACGTTCTTCTAAAATGTTTTTGCGTCTCTACATACAAAGCATTTATTTTCAACAGTGTCTCCCTTTTCTAAATCTAGATCGATTTCAGTGGAGGAATCATACTTGCTGTTATACTCTTCATCATTTGATTTTTCCTCATCATAAGCGCGAATAGAATTTCTTCATCCAAAAATACTTTTATACTATATCTATTAAATACTAAATCTATTAAATTACTTAAATATCGCATTTCTTCATCATAACTACTATAATACGCCACAGCATAACGAAGATTTAAAACGTGCTCCCGTGCTTAATTCTCACACCTTCTACCATAAAACATGTTATAAAAGTAAAACCAAGTTCTATTTAAGTGCTAGGAGCTTTTAAATTCCACACTATCGTATTCAGTGGAACTAATACTAATTTCCCAATAGTTATGAACTCACATATTCCGAAGAAAATTGATGAACTTCAGTTTTTCCAACAGTCAGAATTTTAAGGAATACCCTTAGTAGGTAAATAAAACCTAGGGATACAAGGAATTCCTTGTAGGAACAAATAGCTGAAATTTATATGAGTAAATAGTCTTATAAATTCATCAGAGTTAAAAAAGGAGTATGAGTAAAAATAATGTTGAAAAGGGTTATTAAATCACTAATGAATTCAAAAATATTATGTAGTGGTTAAGCGAAACAACTGAGTTGAAAATTGTCAATTAATGTTGTATTTAATTAAAATGACTGTAATCTTGTAGTTATCTGTTAATAGTAGTCCCCACAGAATACCGGCTAACGAACCGTTTAAGCGAAAAGTGTAGCGTTAAATAAATAATTATGTATATTCATTAACGTTTCCAACTTTTTGAAACTGCAGACTGTGATTGAGGATTACAAATAGATACAACAAAACTTGTTAAAATCTTTTAGAATTGACATCAATCTACCTGACTTCGTAATTCCCAATGTGGATAAAAATAACATTTTTAAAACAATGCTAGTTCATTTGTTGATACACTTAATTGCGGTTTAAAAGGCCCACATTAGTATTTCACTTCTTCGAGTGAAATTTATACCTATAAATTTGCTGAGAATTGATTTTAATTTTAAATTCATTGAGTGTGCTTAATATTTTAAAGATATAATTAGAATTTATATTAACCAGATGTTTTAAACTTATCTTAAAAGGGAATGAGAGCATTTCATTTTTTTTTGAAAGCGTAGTTCATAAACAATTGAGGGATCCATTAAAATACTTTAAATGGGTATCTTAAATAATATTTCCTTCATTACAATTGGTAGTAAAGAATTTAATTTTTGGGGGGATTTACTTATACCTTTAATGCCAAGAAAACGGGTACTCAAAAATGTCAGAAATAAATAATAGAATGGAATCATTTCTTACATATATCATTAGCTTAAGCAGCCGTTTAGTTTAAATAAACACCTAAAATCAGTATATTTTAGTGCACTGTTTCATAAAAAGTTATGTTAAATGAAAATACTAGTCTTTAAACGAAAAAATTAAAATATAGGAACCATTAGAAAATACTTTTAAAAAATTTGGAAAATGGCTTAAGTAAATATAAAATAAAATCATCTTTGCATATTCAACTAAACTTCATTCCTAGGAATGTTAAGTATTTCCTAATAATGTAGAGATACGTACATTTTGCAAAAAAAAATACGGCAATGAAAATTAATATATTTATATCTTCATCACAGACAGAGACTCAAACACAAACATGCACACTCATTAAAGGATACCCCGAACCACGTAATAATGTAATATTCAAGAAAAAGCTACAATAATTCAAAATTTTATAAACAACCCTCAAAACATTTTTTAGACTCAGAAAATTATTTTTTTATTTTTTGTAAAATTGTAGGGAATTAAAGAAAAATATTTGCATAACTTTAACATTTAGTTGCAAATTTTATTCGTATTTTTTCACATTACAGAACTTTATATAAAAAAAAACATTTTCTTTTTCTGTTAACATTCAGTAGAGAATTAGAAATGCATGTTTTTTTAATGAATGTTCGGAGACTCCTCTTTGAAATTTCTGTCTCCTCTCTTATTTTCAGTTGAAAACTCTATTAAATGAAATGTGGGATTAAAATCTGTATTAAAAAATAAAATTTTCTTTCGACAGCATTACTTATAATTATTGAAAATATATTTTATGTTCTTAATGCGTCTGAAACAATGTTTGATGAAATTTGAATTAATATAACAAATATTATTTATAAATTTAATACTGCTAAAGGGAAGGAAATCTTAGTTAAAACTTACAATGAAATTAAATACAATTTAAAGGAAACTATTTCAAAACTATTTAAAGCTTAGCAGATGATATAAATTAAGCAATCAAACCATAATGAATCGAAAACGAAGATAGAAAATAGAGAATGGATTACATTTTCTGTAAATTAAGTATTACTCACATTAAATTAAATTAAGTAAATAATTAATTTTATACTAAAACTTCTGATGCTGTTTTTGTACAGGTATTTTAAATACATATGCTAAATTAAATTACTTAATTCTAATTGGTTTAATGAATTAAATACCAAAGCTATTAGGTCTGAACGAGGTTGTCCAGAAAGTCTGTGCCGATAATGGAAGCCAGTTGAAAAGCAGGAGAACTAAATTTTGGAGCACATATATTAAAATATATAGATGACATTCTGTTGTGCAACCTTATTCCACTTTTCAGACAACTTGAAATTCCCGTCTTTCTAAAATCTCTCATTTTTTCAGCAAATAATTTTTTATTACCCCGACTTATGAAATGAAGTTTTTCATACTCATGAAATATTTGATTATATAAATAAATAGAAATTAGATTGTTCGAGGTATCTAATGAATATGTTAGATTAGGTACAACATCGCAACCAATATTCATCAATTTTATCCTGATGAAACACAATAGCCTGAAGATACGCTATTTTAGGACGTTTTCGTTCAATTACTGCATTAGTTGTTGTTGTTACTTATCCCACTTGATATACATCAACATCACCTCAAGTCTGACGTAGATCATCGTGGAAAGGGGAAAGTTGCAATCCTAGCGGTTGCTTTGAGCATCATGCAGAGGACAGTACGATTAAGCTTGGTTCCCCACCCTGATTATGAGGATAATGCCCTGGGGGTCAGGGGTCTCCCATCTCTCTTTCATTTCCACCAACTTCACTATAGTATTTGGTGTTCGACGAATATTTAGAGTGTCCCCATGCCGTGAAGGCACTATACATTTACAAACACCTATGCCTTCTCAGGGATTTATTTGAACCTAAGCCTTACGGCAGTGCAGTCAGCGTGTTTAATCTATACCAGATGAGTGGTTAATACAGAATTTATTTTATCTAATTCGGGGAAACATTCTGGATCTACCTTCTTGCCGATTGATAAAATTCATCATGTAGGATCCCAGTCTATAATTCCACCAGTTTAGGGCATGACCTTCTTTGGAGGGAGAAGGATTATTGGAGTAGTTGAAGATGGCTCATTTTGCTTTTCCCAAATATGTTCACTGAACATTATTATAAATTATCCTTTTTAGACCTATCATCACAACTTGCTTCAAAGACGGTGTCTACTCGTTATGTATGTAGAGAGAGTCGTATAGCGAATTGAAGTCCATCAAATTTTATTCTAAAGTTAAGTTTTGAGGAATCATACATCAAAACGGCTTACGTAACTAGCTTTCAAAAACACTCATAAGTTATGGGTCTCTTTCAGTGTCTTATTCTGATATTCTACTATTGTGTAGGACCTACCAGGGCGTTTTTGAACTTCAGGTTTGAAATCAATTGCTTTAATCCTGGCAAATTAATTCCTCACACTTTTTTCAGCTGCAGTACCTTCGAAATAGACAATGCAGCTTGTTAGCCACTAATTATATATAAGTGCTTGTTCGACAGTGATGTATAATTTTTTCCCCAATAAAACATTTTTGATTCGTTTCCAAGTCGTATACAGCTGACAACAATCAACATGTGAAAGCCAAACTTTTGAGCGAATATACCTGAAGTCTTTTAGAATGTGTACTCATGCCATTTGTTTTCAGTCATTTTGATACATCCAGATCTACCTTTAATGCAACTACATAAAAAAAAATCAGCGCAAACATTTGGGACAACCCAATATACTAGATAATGCGATAATTGTTGTATTTAAAAAAAACTCTGAGAATATTTTTACGTCATATCACTTCTTTATATGTTTGAAATACCTTGAAACAAAATTGACTCAGAATTTCCTTTCATAAACAATAAATTTTCTGTGACAATTTTTCAGCAAAATTTCTCGAAAATTAAAAAAAAAAATGGTCGAGAATAGTGTCGTTAAATTTTTACTTCAACATAACAATCTACTCTATTTTGGTTCTTTATTTAAACTTCTTTCTTTCGATTAGTATACGAAACATTTGTTCTTAACGCTTGAAACTTTTTACAAAGAATGCTATGAATGTACAAGATTGGAGTATTTTGCAGACATGTCATATCTCCTTATACGTTTAAATACAATTTCTTCAAACTAGATCATATGATCTTTTCTTTAAGAGTTGATTGACTAGAAAAAACAGTGAAAAGTTTATTTACGCTCAGGGAACAGCTTTTAGAGTAGAGGCAATTCTCTCTCGAGAAAAAAAAAGAGATCCAAGTTTGACCAACTCTGAGTAAAATGGAATTTGGATTAATTGAGCAGATAGAAAAGAGTTCACTGAACCTGATTCGATTTCTCTTTTATTTCGAACCAATTCCAGTAGGGGCTTATTTTGATTTTACTCAGACAAAACATAGGGGGCTGCATTAAAATGTGCACTGTTTCCAGGTAGAAAATTTAATCAAGCGTAACCTTTTAGAGTTTATATAGCGTTTATCTCTTTTTAGTTGTCTTTTGCATTTTTTCTTAAACGTCTGTATTTTTATGAAAATTATCTGGAATTTAAGATTAAATTACTTAATGTCATAGGAAATTCATGAAAAAATAGAATTTTTCTTGTGTAAATGGAAAAATAAGTAAGAACAGGTAAAAAGAATAATACAGTTCCCTAATAAAAGTTTTAATTAGCGTCTGAGAAAATTTCTTTAAAATTTCTTACTGGATGTTTTTGTTTCACAAATCTCTAGGTACTCAAAGTTTAAAAACAAGTTGCACGTCTTGGGAAAAACAAATGAAAATAATAATTATTAGTAAGGAAGTCTATATATTAAAATATTTCATGCTGCTAGAATTTTATTAAAATTTATGATTATCATCTGTATTTGGAAAAAAAGTAAGATCTGGTGAAATTATCATACTTTCTTCAAATATAAAATATCTTAACGGCTAGAAGCTATAATTTCATTATCAAGTCTATTCAATTAAAAAAATTACGAATTTAAATTTTATCTTTTATGAAAACCTCTGAAATTAAGTAATGACATCATTAATTAAGTATGGTACATCAGTATGAATTAAGTATGAAATTAATTATGGTACATCCAATTCAGATGCTCCATAAAACATCGAGTAGTGTGATGTGGAAGTTAGAAGAGTAAAACATAACCACAAATGTAGAGTTCATATTTTTTCATCGTCATGTTCAAAAGTATACACAAAAAAACTTGAAATCAAACGAAAGAAACAAAGGAATTTGAATACTTTTTTAAGAAAATGCATTTGATTTTTCAAGTAATTGTGCAATTTCTGCAATATATCTTCGAAAATATACTATAATGAATTAATTTTATGGTAATATAAAATCGTATGTTAAAATCAAATTTAACAAACTTAGATTAGTATGAAATTTAGACTTAGAAGCTTATTTCTTAAAGTCTGGAATAAATAAATATGCCTTCCTTATGGTTGAATGTAAAATCTTACCGCATAAATAAATAATATAAAAAATACTGAGAGTCGAATCTCTTTAAAATGTACATATGATGAAACCAGGATAAGAAGGTCGAGTTAATTTGGAGAAATTTAGACTTGTTCTTGAAGAGTGAATGGATGGCAAAGACTACAGAAAATTCATCTGAGTTACTAAAATATTACTAACTACTAATTTGAATATTTGTATGTGCACGGATATACTTGTTTTATATGTTAGTAATTTGTACTGGTTCCTTTTCTTGTACAAACAAAAATAATAAAAAAGAATGAAATGTTATATTTATCTAGTCTAGTACCGTTTGAAATTGTTCAAACGTGATAGCATAATGGTAAGATTATCTGCATTCAGAAATAGGTAAAATCTTACAAATTTGTAAAGTCTATACTATAGAATATAATAACTTAACATCCCATGAGGACCAAGGCCTAATGCGCCCAACTCAGTATACGTGACCTTGGGCCCTGAGGTGCATGAGCAGATGTTCCGGTCAGGTGGTCAACCTGATGCGAAACCCTAAGTGTTAAGTTCTCAAGCAAGCTTGGTGCTCGTTTTATCGCCCCGCTGAAGGAATGAAAGGCCGAATGAACCTTGCACACAGCCCGGGGTTTGAACCTCGAACCTGTGGTGTGGAAGCGCGATGCACTAACCAATCAGGCACTGGGCTCCATAGAATATAATAACATGGGAAAATTGTGACTGCTTCATGATGAACTAAATTGGATAAGAAATTCTATATAATGGATAAAAATAGAAATATTAAGTGAATACCATTCCATCTAACATATTGCTCAGTCATCAGATTAGCGATGAAACTATGGAAAGTAGGCAGTCTACCATGAATAGTGTTTTTATGCTTACTTAATAAATTACAATGTATCCTTTTTTTTCATCATGACATCGATTAAAAGCAACATAGATGTTGTATTTAGAAATTTTACTGGAAGAAAAAACAGATGAGTTATAATCTGCTTTCGTGTGAATGATAACTATAACATTACGATTAAATTGTATTTTCATCGATTACTATACACAGGATCATAAAGCCTGTGTTGCTTTTATTACCTGCAATAAACGTGAGATTTGCAGGCTTTTACATTTCGATTTGTATTAATGTATAATAACAACTTCGTAAATTATGGAAAATTCTAAGAAAGGATGAGTAGGCATTGATTTATGCCATGGCCCGGACCGTAAGTTACTTTCGTATTACGCCATTGTCAAATCAAGAGACGTTGCCAATGGCCACAAAATGTTGCCAAATGTGAAAAACCGTTCTCGCACACGTTCAGACATAATATGGTGGCCGCAGAAGCCTAGTGGTCAATGTATCGGATTGTAGCTGGCTTGTCACGAGTTCGAGCCCAGCATCACTAAAGACAGTAAGGGAATGTAGGGGAGCGATGCACGTTAAATCTGTCGAGAGCTCAAACGTTCTCCCGTTGGTGTGGTGTGGTATTTATGAAAGGTAGGTGCCAGCTCAGATGTCGTCCTCGCCACTTGGCCGTGGTTCAAAATTACGATTTCCATGGCCAAAAGCCCACGTGCCGCTGAACAGTGCGACATCAATATTCACTCACTCACTCATACATAATATAAAGTTTGCCCAAATGAAAAGTGGAAAAACCAGCAAAAAGAATAATTTTATTGGAAATCAAAAGAAATCGCTCTAAAAATTATAACACAGGTCCCATCGTTTCGGCAGCAGATCTGTGTCTTCACTCTAGAAAGAGTGAGGATTATTCTCGAGGAAGTCCTGCCCATCTTCCTTCACTTCATCGTCCATAAAGAAACGTAACATCGTCTAAAGTGGTCTACAGGCTTCGAAGTCAATAGGTGATAAATCCGGACTGTATGATGGGTGCTCTAACATTTACCAACGGATTTTTTTTAAAGTTACCTTGGTTTCACGAGAGACGTGTATACGGATGTTGCGATGGACATCAAATATCGTTTGCTGCCCTACTTAAAAACTTTTTCGTCAACTGTTTCAAGACGTTCGATCTAAGCAGTGCTCACCACAGACTGCCACAATTCGTTGCTAGATGTCCGCATTCAACTCACAACCAGCAATCAGAAACCGTATTATCACATGTTGTTCCGATCTAGGCGCCTTCCTATATGGCTGGACTTAACTTTCGATTAAATTCCTCTACCACGAACTGGGTTCACTGTTTAATATTGTATGCGGTGTACACTTCCTACCGTTTTTCGTGTCTCTGTTTGATGGCTCTGCTATAACTGCATTCATCCTGATACAATAGCACATGTCCACTTTTCTTTTAGGTAGTCCTTATAACAATAATGGCATTATTCAGTGACATTCTTTGAATTGGTGATGTCTTTTGATTTGACGAAGGGGCCGTGGGTAGCCTAGTGGTTAGAGCATCGGATTCCAGACCGGAAGGCCTGGTTTCAATGCCCGATGCCACCAAATACCCTCCGAGTACGCACGGATTATGTGCTCATTAAATCAGTAAGTCCGAAAGGTTTGTGGGTGGTCGCAGCAGAAACCACGGGTGCCAGGGACTAGAGAATATTTCCCTCCCCTCCAGTTCCATGCCTAAATTGGGCAGGTGGAGATATGTGGTGCCACCATCTATCGTGTATGAACCGATCCAAATCGTACTGTCACCTGCATGGTGCTCGATGCTAAATGCTAATGACAGGCGTACACCTAGCCCCTTGCCATGATGAATTTCGTGGGCCTCGATCTGACACCGTCCGACAGGTGGCATTAGAAACAACAACAACATAAAATAAGAAATTGTGTGCTTATTTTTGAGACAGCAATCCCACTTTCCTGCTGCAACAAATAGAAAATGCAGTTTCATATCATAAATCATAATGCATTTTCAATATCAACAATATTTCGTTTTTGCAAAGTTATTTTAAACTGTATATTGAAATATCTTTTAAAAAAACACATTAATGTAGGTATTTACTCCCTCTTTTTATGGTAGAATGAAATATATTTTCAATTGGATAAATCTTACACAACATTTGTGGTTTCACGTTTGACCCCATCAGTATTAAATAATTCCAACATAACATACATCTAAATACACGTTAACACTTTTATTCACTGTAAAATAAATTTTGTTTTCATAAAATGTATAAAATAGAAAAGTATATGTGAGTTTAAACTCCTTTTAGAGAAAGAATAGCTTATAATACAGCAGCGCAAAGCGTACGATAATGCATTTAAAAACAGCAAATACATTTCTACCATTGTGCGAAATGGAAAACTACACTGCAAACATTAAAAAAAAAATACTTAAAGGTTTCCGTATCGAAAAATAAATATTTATATGGATACCGAAATGGTTTTCAAATAAATATTTTAGAAGTTTTCCTCTTAGGCAGTATGTAAGAACATGTGCTTTTTCAATCTAACTTATACTTTTGACTTCTGCTGTAGCCTCTTAAAAACAAACTGATTTAAAAACCCCACAAAATATTTTGCCAAATATTTTTCGATGATTCTATACCAAAAAAAGAATATGGTGTTTGCCTTTAAAACATAAAAAACATCCTTTCATTTTTTAAAAAAAATTTGTTTCGTCATAAGCAAATCAAAACTTGTAGTATTGTCCCTCTATTTGAATTTTGTTATAATCAAATTGTTTTGTTTGATTTCTTTTCTAAGCTATTCCTATTCTATTTTTTAGAGAGTGTTGTCCTTTAAAATTAAATAAAAAAATCTTTGAATATTTGATATTCTACTCCGTTTTTATAGCAATTTAAAAATAATTATTTAAGCTATCTCTTTTTTTTAAAATGAAGTTGAACTTTATGAAATATGATTACAACATCTTTTGAGTAAAAAATTAAACTATTCATTTTTAATAGTTATTAAATGTTATAAGTATGTATTGACACATTTATTGATCTCAGGTTTTAAGTTTACGCAGCTTGTCATTTACCACGTATTAATTAACGTAAATAATTAGTCACAAATTATTGCTTAGTACTTATAATATATATTAAATTTTGAGCCTGCTTGTCAGTTCTTGAATTTACATGTGACATTGGTCGATATTTGAATAGGAGACTTATATTTTTGGGAGTTAAAAGAGTAAAATCTCTCTGATAGTAATATTTCTTTTAAATAAATAACTGTTAGATTTACGATTAAGAACTTTAAATGCGGTATGATATTTCTATGTTATTATGGCTGATGAGGTCGTGCGAGTAGATTTTCCGTAGATTATGAGGAAAACCAAAATTCATTTCGCTAACATGAAAATAAAAATGAGTCGTGTAATTTAAAGAGCATTTATTTAGATGATTTTTCTTTTAATATAAATGACGGAAACCGAAAAAAATCTTGTACAGTATTCCTCAATCCAATCTCAATACGTTCATAGATTTTTTTCTGAATTAACTTTAACAGTTATTTTCATATGAGTATAAAAATTAAATAATCAAAGCCCTTCTTCATTTTTGGATATGATACTACACGATAAAATGCTTCCGTTTAAATTGTAACTGATGTTGTGCATTTAAAAGTAACATCATGGAAATAGTTTCACAATCGTATTTAATATTACTGATTTTAAGTTTAAAAATTTTGTTAGGGAGAATGTTATTTCACTTTGCTGAATTTGTATGGGAATACAAAACAAATACATGAAACTTTTTTAAAATTCTGCTATCAAGCAACACTTTGGTTTAGTTTACAACAGATTGACAAAGCTCAGATAAATATAAAAGTAGATTATATAGTGTACTAGAAGGTATTAGTTAAAATTCTATTAAAACACTTGTGTAAATTATGGTAAGTTAATTTTTTAATATGTCATGGAAAAAACTATTATACAGTTTTATATTAGCAACATAAATTGTGAAGCAAATTGTTTTGCATAAGTATTGAAATGTGACATCATTTCATTAAATCACGTAAGCAGTTTCTAAGTCTCCATTTTTTATGTAAATATTTTTACAACTAAATATTATTAAAAGTAGTTTTTTTTCACTAGAGCATTTCATAACTTCAGATTTAAACTTGTAATAATATTTAAAAGGATTTGGTCATTACTGTAAAAACTATTTGTGGTTCTTTTAAATCGTATCATAATTTATGTAAGAGCTATTTCACACACAAAAATATTTATTTACAAAGTTTCAAATTGGTAGTTATTTGTAAAAATGTAAAATTAAAAAAAAAGTATAATGTAAATATTACTTAAGGAATCTAAGAAAGTCCCTCTTCCTAAACTTTGAATTTAAAATAGACCTAATAAGTGTGCCAAGTGAAAAATATATTTAAATATAAAATTAAGTTTAAATAATATATATATATATATATAAACAATGTCGAATATATACTGCCTGTTTTTACATTACAGAATTGTGTACGTTTTTTTAATCCTTTCGTGGTTGTACAACGTGCGATGCAGAGCGCTCAAGTCTGTAAGAAATCCTTCACAGATTCTAAAGAAGTCACATGGCTAACTCCTTAAAAATGAAGGGAAAACATACTTATTGATCTTAAGAACACTTTCTTTAAACATTCATTACAATGAATACAAACATCAAAGACTTAAAACAATAGTAATTATCGAGGATTTCTTCTTAAATAGACGGTATATGGTCTAGCGCAAGAGAAACATAATGGTTCCACAATAATCCAGTTACTCTTAATGATAGTTTTTAACAGTCTCTCAAATTGAACCGAAAATATTACATAGATGTCAAAGAAATGTATTAAGATGAAATATGGTCCTACTATCCATCTTCTATCAAAATAGGCTTAGTTTTTCTTTGGAACAATATTATTTTGCGCTTTTATGAACCATTCCGTTTTAATCCAGTCAATACAAACACAGCTCTGAGGTACTGAAGTTATTGGAGAAAAAAATTGAGTTGTTAAAAAAAGGAACAATAAGGATTTCATTGTTTCGAATACTGTTTTGCAGAAAAGAGGAATTGAACTATAAAAGTATTCTTTTTGCTTGTTTGCTTGTAAAGAAATTGGTTTGTATTTCTCAGAATACAATGGTGAAAAAAAGAATGAATGAAAGTCGTGAGAATTCTTTTAAGAAACAAAGACAATAAATGGTAAGCTTTAAAAAGAAAGAAAATCCTACGCTAAAACGAAACAATAAATTACGTTACAATAAAAACCTAACTTTTATAGTAGATAGATTCCTTTATTATTATGTTTATTATCATTGATTATTATTTCAATATATTCAGCATACACATTTCACTACTTGACTGCATTCTTTGAAACTTTTCTGACGAGGGATACTGTTACACGAGTCATCCTTATCTCCATATAAATCATATATACATTATATTACATACAGTATTATTCATAATTCCCTCTAGGGTTTCAAATCGCTATAGTAGGAATACAAAAACAACTCAAGTTTCCTTTATATATTTTACAGCTGATATATACGTGAAACTGTAGTTACACTGCATATATCAGTGCGATAGTTAACACTCTAATCAACATGGTACTATCAACGTTCTTAATAGCACATGTTATTATTTCCATGTTATCCGAAAACTTGGTCATTTACTCAGGACCAAGTTTTCATACCCCCTTTGCCACTTGATGCAGCTGAGCTGCATGAAAGGATAACACGTGCTGTATTGTAGTGTTGATATTACATTTTCATCAAAGTACAGTTTACATTCTACCCATTTTTATGAATGACAATGCATCGTGGCACCGGATGACAATTATTCGCCATCGGTTAGTATAACATTCTGGACAATTCCAGGGAACAATTTGGTCTCCTGGATTGCCTGATATGAATCCCATTCAGCATTTATGGTATACAATCAAGAGGGAAGTTCACACGCAGACTCATGCATCAGCAACACAATTACAGTTATGGAGGCCTATAGAGGCATCATGACAATATTTCTTCAGGGGACTTCTAAATGACTTGTTGAGTCAATGTTCTATCAAATTGCTGCACTTCACTGGACAGAGGGCTGTACGAAACGATTTTATATGGTATTCCATGACTTTTGTCACCTCAATATACAATGATTTTATGCCGACATAATGAAAACTTATATCACAGAAAATGTCTGCTAAAAATCATTCAACAAACAAAATAAATACTCAAATTAGCCTCATAATAAGGTTATTTACCAACCAAACACTAACTCAGATCAATTCTAAGACCAGATAAAGATAACTAAAAAATAATTTAAGTAACAACTGCTTTTTCCTTATTAGAGATATTGTTAGTCCAATGTATACAATTATTTGCAGTAATGAAAAATTTTTTTATAGAGCTGGAAAATGCAAAGAATTAAGTATATCACATTCATTATGTACAACTTTTAATTTATGCATAATTATTACTAATTACTTCAGAAATGTATCAAAATGTAATTATTTAAATGATTACCTCACATTAGTAATTATTAGTAATTTAATTTGAAATGTGAATAAAATATTATCCATTAATATTAACGTATCATTCTTCTACAATAATTTAACGACGGACTAAAACTGCAATTATATTCTTTGAATAATGCATCAGCAGGTGATAAATATTATATGAATTAGCAATTGTCGCTTAAAATTTGTCAAATAATATTAGCAAATACCGTACACTATTTTAAGCTTCATTCATTAAACATTTACGACAAGATAAATAAATTCCAAAACCTACTCTCTCTAGGGTTGAGTTATTTTCAGCCAAATAAATGAGTTAGTAACTTCCCAGCTAGCTTTCGAAATGGGTTTTGAAATCAAATGATCTCTATTTCATTTTTTTTCTCACTGTCATTAGCAATTCTCATTAGTAAAGATCCCAGTAGAATGGTCAGACAACATTATCGTAATTTATCGAAACTTAGATAGAGATTCATTATTCAGCAATCATAGCACAATGAATATATATATATAAATCGACTCATTTAAAAACTTTTTTCAAAATTTTGGTTTAAGGTGAAAGCTATGTCAATGAGACAAAATTGCTTACTTTTCTTAAAAGTAAATTGCCAATTAAATCAAAGCAGAAGATTATCTTTTAAATCCCGTTGATGCTTTCTCTAAGTTAATTTGTTAGCTTAGAGGTAATATTTACCTTTCCCTGTTGTTTTAATAAAACAAGTGTGTGTGTGTGTTTATTTAATCTTTAAGTAACTTCAGAAATGAAAGAGAAATCGTAAGAACATTAGTTCGAATTTACAAGTCTGGGATATAAAGGTGAATAAGGATCCATTTTAGTAATTAAACGTCGATAAATAACTATTTTGGTCACCAGAATTTTATGTTGAATTGAAGTATAATCTGATATACAGTTTGATAAATATGGTATCATATGCACATAACTTTATTTGTAAGTGCTGCTGGAGAGTCTGAAGTATCATTATTTCACTTACTTCTATGTGTGATGGGAAAGGCTGCGGATCTAAGTGACTTTGATAGAGGGCAGATTGTAATGGCTCGAAACAAGTATTTCTAAAACTGCACTACTCGTGGGTTGTTCGCAATCGACAGTTGTACGTACTTATGCAAAGTGGATGAATGACGGTGAAACCAGCAGTAGACGACATGGTGTTGGACGTCCACACGCTATCAAAGAAAAAGGTCGCCGGAGACTGTCTCGCATGGTTAAGCAAAACCGTAGCCAGGCAGTGGCTCAGCTGACAGCCCAATATAATGCAGGGTCAAGTAGAATAGTATTGGAGCACACTGTTCAGCGTACACTGTTGGATATGGGGCTACGCAGCAAATGTCCCACTCGTATGCCTTTGCTGACCAAGCGTCATCGCCCACTGCGCCAGCGCTGGGCCCGGGAACATCGCGACTGGTCCATGGATCAGTGGAAGAGAGTTGCCTGGTAACATGAATCACGGTTTGTCATTCATCAAGCCAATGGCTGTGTCAGAATACACCGTCTTCCAGGCGAACAGTTGTTATCTCAATGTACAGTAGGTCATACACAGGCCGGTGGTGGCGGTATTATGCTTTGGGGGGCGTCTCTGGAACCCGTGGTTGTGATAGAGCAGACTATGAATGCTACAGGGTATCTGTACATCATTGCGGACCAGGTGCACCCTTACATTGCCTCTGTTTTTCCAGCTGGAAATGGATTGCTCCAACAGGTTAGCGCCCAGTGTCACAAGGCTAAAATTGTGTTGGAGTGGTTCCAGGAACATGATGCGGAATTCCAGTTAATGTCCTGGTCAAACCAATGGAACACATTTGGAATGTCATTGGACTGCAGCTCAGAGTTCAAAGACCCCCAATTAGCAATATCTTGGATTTCGTGACCTTTGCTTAAACATCTGGTACAATCTGTCACCGACCATCTACCAAGGACTTGTGGCATCCATGCCAAGTCGGGTTGAAGCTGTGTTGTGCGCTCAAAGGTGGGCCAACTCATTAATGACAGGTGGTCATAATGTTTTGGCTCTTGAGTGTATGTGCACGATCGATTTTGTGTGATCACGTTTGAAGGAACTTCGTTAATAAATGATTTGAACTAATTATCATAAGTTTATAAATTGTTTTATTTTAATTCATAGTGCTACTATACATATTGATTTATTGTTCTTGCAGATCCATGCATATTTATGTAACTTCACTGTACAGTTTAATTTCTGTATCTATAGGTAAAGAGATATCTAAAGTGGTTCATTATATATTTTGAAAAAATTATGATTCGGAGTATTCCGGAATGTCTTATTTTTTATAAATAATTGGAGAAATAAAATAAATTTTTAAAAAATGGATTTTCTTCCAAATACAAATCTACATTCTTATCATATTATAATAAGGGAAGATACGTAGTGTGACAATTAAATAACCAGTCTAGTATTAAAAATTAGCTTTATTGAAACCAACGTACAAATACCTTTCAATCATTTTCAACATTCTCCCTATCCCTATCAATGCACAGTTGTATACTAGTTTTTCACAACTAAAGCAGTGCTGCGGCTTATTAGGTGTCACCATCTTGAGTAAGTTTGCCGTTTTTGCCTTCGTCTCTCCTATGAGCTGAAAAAGTGTTCTCATCAATACATTTTCCCCTTAAGAAACAGGTAGAAGTCATGTGGTACGAAATATGGTGAATACGGTGGATCCTCGAGCACAGTAATGATTTTGTCCGACGATAACTGTATTATAGAGAACGCAATGTGCATTGGAGCATTGTCTTGGTGCCAAATCCACATGTTGCTTCTCTGCAGATTTGTCCTTTTCTTCCTCGCTTCCTCAGTACCTCAATGCAGAACTCGAGTCTTATCATTTACAATATGTTTCATATTTTGGCTTTTCGGTACCCGTTCAATCTTGTTGTCGCCTTTCAAATTGAACAAAAACGATGAGCATGAACGGTTCTTGAAGTCACAGATCGACCAGAACGTTCATCGTCCTCAACAATTTCCTGATTTTCCAAAAATCGTCTGTGCCCTTAAGAAATTTGACTATGTGACGTGGAATTATCTCCAAAAACATATTTTTACAATTTAAAATATTTAGTTGGAGTTTTTTTTTATTTCAAGAGAGATTTCAAATTTATACGCAGCCCGATTTTTAAGTTTATCATGATTGCGACACTTCGACACAATAAAGTCTTCCTCAAACCAGGATGAAAAACCAACTGAATTAAATAGAGGGTGGAATAAAGTGCCACTAGCTTCGGAACTAACGAGGTATAATATATTTTACTTCCACACCTTCACACCAAGCCTAACGGTTATAGCATGGGCAGTTCAGGAACTTAATTGTCACACATTTTATATTTATATTCAGTCTTAAGTTGTTGTTACATGTCCTCCAAGTCCTTAACAGTGTGGAATTCCAGAATCATTGCTGAGTTGGAAATAAAAACATGTGTTAGGAGATCCTATATGAACAGGTAAGTGAGTGAGTGAATATTAACGTCGCACTGTTCAGTTATACACGAGGGCTTTTGGCGACTGTGATCAGGTAAGGTTTGACTAATGCAACAATTGGTGTGGATTGGAAACGGCTTGGTTTCATTAGAGCAAGTCAAAATCGATGATATGTACTGAAAAAAGTGACTGATGGTAAATGTTCTTGCCTTCTACAGTGAAAGACCAGGATGAATAACGTTATTCTACTGATGGTACAGATTTTGAATTTTTTTTAAATACCGTTCCTCAAAAGTCAAAGGGGCAAAGAAATGACTCCCCTTTTTTTACAAATGTACTATTATTCGAGGAATTTAAAAATGAAGGGATATATTCTAAAGAATCTCTCTTAGCAAAGGGATAAGAAAAACTTCAATTTATAAATTTAAAATAGTCATTACCGTTTTGTTCTATATTACGGGCAATTAGGTGAATGTTGAACGGAATTTTGGCTTTCGGAAAAAATGAAAATTTGTTTTTATCAAGTGATGATATAACTTAGCTGTCTCCTATCTACAGTACTTGATTTTCTATGAAAAACAGAACAAACATTGAGATTTGCATAGTAATATAAATATTTGTTGAATCTGTACAAAGCTAATTCTCGGAAACATATTCAAAATACATGCTTAGTTAATATTGTAGTAGCTTGATCTTCGCTTTTTTATGTGCACATGTGGTTGGATAGCAATCTAATTTTAACCTTATTGATTTCCTTAAAATTATTAATTTCTAACTCGTAAAAGTGGAAGCTTTATTCGAACTAGTCAGAAAATAAATGTAGCTGCATCAAAGAGAAAAAACAATTGCATTAAAGTGTTCGATAAATTTCTAGTTAAGTTACAATGGTGATGGTAGAGACGATTTACTGGAAAAATATGACTTGGATACTGGAGCTAATTATTTCAGTATATGGGGGTCATATCACCTCTCAGATTAAATCCTAGTAATGGTCTGTGTAATCGTGTATTAATGGTGTTAATTAAAGTTTCTTTTGTTTGTATAGAATGGTCTGTTACACCAGATAGTAATTCTCAAAACCATTAGAAGCTGTGAAAGGTTTCTAGACTGTGGCAATTTACTATGTCTAGAATCAGAAGTGATTCAAGCAATTTCACTACTTTTGAGTGAAGATATTATTTGAATACATTCTTAGTAGTTTCGGCTAACAATTACTTGTTACATATAGGTATTTTTCGAAATACCGCATATACTCGAATCTAAGCCGCCATTGATTTTAAGCCGCAACCCAAATTCGCAACATATTTTTTTGTGAAAAAATGTTGTCTTCGATTCTAAGCAATGCCCGGAATTCTCTACCTGCTTTTGAGAAAAAAATAAAAAATGGTGTAAAAGGTTCATCGGTATATGATTATCAAGGAATTTAAAAAAATAACGAGAAATATTAAGTTAAAGATTAATTTATTTTGCCAGTATTTAAAAGTTTCAAATTCATATACGAACCTATAATTACACTAACCGTCAATATCATGTTTCGAAAATGATTCGCCTATCCCATTGTCACAGCTAACATCGGGATTGGTGCAAGAGTCACTAATTTACCCCGCGTTGTTGTTTACCGTGCAATGCATTTGTTATGAAACATTTTATTTCAAAATAATGTATTAGGGAAGAATGTAAAAGAGTGTTTGTGGCTGCTGAACATTTACAATAAAAAATTACGTTATTTTGTTTACGCCATCCACGTATATTTTTTTCATCCGTGTCAAATTTTCAGTTGTTAGTGCTCTGTTTCCATCTTTTTGAATATAAAATTTTTCCCTTTTTCATACTTGCGTCGTAGTGAAATCGTCTTGATTCTATTACCGATATCTTTGATGTTAGGTGATTAGGTGGTAACTATATTTAGGTTATACTGAATGTTGGAGATAAACTGTGGAATGAAATATATCATCGATGCAAGTGACCAGAATGAATGGCTTTTGAAAGGGCAGGAAACTCAATTTCTCTCAAACGACAAATGATTTAATTTTGATTGTAGGCCGCATTTCTGATTTTCAGTGGTTTTAACACTAGAAAAAAAGTGTGACTCAGATTCGAGTAAATAGGGTACATTGACAAGATATATCTTTGACAAATATGGTTTTATAGACCTAAAATAAGTAAAAAAATAAAATATAACTTACGAAAGAAGAGATATTTACGATATTAAATTGTTTACAATACTACAGCACACATATTTTGTATGTTTATATACCGTAAAGATCAGCGTATGTCGCGCACCCTCTTTTTCACTAAGAAACTAAATATTATGAAGTCATTCATTCGAGGTATTATCCCAGGCATTTGAAAAATAGTATTCATCTATAAGTACAAACCTTTAAGTTCATATGGCATGTCATTTCTTTTAAATAAACAATATTGTGATATATGTAGAATTTTAAAATTTTTTAGGTTCATCTCTTTTTGTTTTGTTTTTGAAGCTATCGTTTTAAAACTTGGTGTATAACGTGCACCCGTAATTTAGATCTTAGTTTTTGGTGTTAAAAGTTATACGCCGAATTTTACGGTAGCATATCGTAAAAATAATGTTTTTGAAAAATAGAACATTTTAACTTTTAAGCAATATGCCATTACAATGTTACAAAGAACACAAAAAATTTTAATTGAATATATATAGTTAAAATTTTCTATTATAGAATTCTCTACTAGATGGATAATCAACAATCATCAAAACTGCGAAAAACCGAAACTGCAAGATAAACCAGACATAAGATTTACATATATATATATATATATATATATCAGGTTTGAAAAGATAAGCTTTAAAATTAAGGGAGTAATACATAAAAATAGAGCAAACTCTTTATCATCGCGTAAGGATTTGTGGGTAAATAAGCCTATTTAAAGGTGGAGCGAGCGCTGACGAAGGAGAACTGCCAAGCTGCATACTATCCAGCGTGAAAATGCAACTTAACCAAGACCTATACAGAACTTTTTCTAGCCAGATATGGGTCTGAGGGTTCCCAGAAACCCATGTACCCGAAATTATATCCGTAGATGACGAAGGAGAACGGGTACTGGACAGACTTAGCTGGTGGACTCCTGGCCGGATTATCGTCTTTTGTTCTACTCTGTTGGGCGCCCAAGGGCCGCCATATTGGATATTTGATGATTCAAGCAGAATAAAGAAGCATTTTGTAGAGATGATGCCCTCCTTATTTAACCCGCAGGCCTGGGGCCTGTCAAGAGCCGGCTGGACACCGCGAGGAAACTCAACATATGCCACGAAACCAAGAAAATGAACTTTAAGAATTTATTTTTTTCGAACTAGCGACTGCATGGAAAAATCATAATACAATGAAAGACGGTAATCCGGCTAGGAGTCCACCAGCTAAGTCTGTCCAGTACGCGTTCTCCTTCGTCAGCGCTCGCTCCACCTTTAAATAGGCTTATTTACCCACAAATCCTTACGCGATGATAAAGAGTTCGCTCTATTTTTATTTATTACTCCCTTAATTTCAAAGCTAATCTTTTCAAACCTGATATATATATATATATATATATATATATATATATATATATATATATATATATATTAAAATAAATATTTTTTTTACTGACAAAAATTTCATCGAAGATATTAAGCATTTACTCTTTCAGTAAGACAGTAAGAAGTTTTCCATTTGTGAGAGGGAAAAAAAACTTCTATAAAATACGTACAAAGAAGAATCATCTTAAAATATAAGACGAGACTTTGTAGAATACAAATATATGAATCCCAATTCCTTTCACGTACTATTTCTTTTGAGTGTTTTGAAGCACGTATCTCTAAAATGTTACCCAGAGGAGAAATTTTATATTCTTCTCCTTCACCAAATTGTTTTTAACCATACCGAGTTTGAACTTAATCAACTCATGCTAAATTACAAAGCATTTTAAATTTTCTGTTCCGAGATAACGGCGAAATTCTTGCTTGTTTTTTACTGTCATTCTATGACTTAGAACATTCTCATAAAATACTTATTCCCATTTCCCAGGTTATGGAAGGACAGTTAGGAAATTGTAGGATAAGAAATTTTTGAGTATTGTGTTGATAAAAAAATTCTTCCTAAATTAATTTAAAGAAACACACTAGTTTTTTGTAGAGACTTTTTAAATAATAAATCTTAACTATTATGGTATACGTGTAAAAGTGAGAACATATCTAAGAATACTTTAAAAGATTCCAAAATGTAAAATTTAATTTAAATTATAACTTTTGAAATATATAACAGTATTAAATTCAGATCTTAATTCTAATCGAGACTTAATAATATTTATCGTCGATTTAATTAAAAACACTGAGAAAATTACCTCCATTAAATACTGCCTCTCATTTAAATTTTGTAATTTTTTTAACATGTGACTTAACAATTTTGAAAATCTTGTAAATGGAACTGAGGATAAAATACTTCAAACATGAATATTTTTATTTACCATATATTCCAATGTATAACGTGCATTTTTATCCAAAAAATAATATTGTAATTTACGAGTGCTTGCTATACGCCGAAAATAAAATGATAACTTTACAAAATAATATATATATATAGTAAATAAAAAATTAAATCAATTCCTTTACTTAGGTCGACAAAGAAAAATTTCTTTTAGTTAATTGAGTTTAATTAATGAACTAATATTTGAAAAACTGTATCAATATCAAGTGTCATCAACTGTATCTACAAGTAAAATAATATATTTAAAATATTAAATTAAATAATAATATTAAAAAAATATATTTAAAGCCATGAAAAAAAATTCGTTAGAAAAAGTTTTAACCTCATCAGAAATAACGCAGAATAAATTTAAAATTAAAAAAAATAAAATTTAATAACTGAATTAATATTTGAAAAAAATGTATGAACATCAAGTGCCATCCACTATAAAATTGAAAAAAAAAGGTATTTGGATTTCAGTTGATGAATAAAATGTATTTAATTAACCATTCAAAAGTTGGACAGGATATATAGAAAAATACATAAATATATGTAAGGAGAGAGTGAACTGATAGTAGGAATTGAGAGAAAAATTAAAGAACAGATTAGCATAAAAAATATTAGATTTTTACATACATCTAAATATTGTTAATTTAAGAGAAATAATGTATATCTTATAAATTTTCAGCAATGAAATGCCTTATATGAATTTTCTTTACCCTCTACACCTTTCTACTGCTTTAAATTTGCAATTTTAGAAGCATACCATTGAACAATAGCTTGGAATAGTACCTCGAATAAATAATTTCAGAAAGGTAAAAGAATTGCACAAGTATATTTGAAGTTTCTTAGTTAAAATAAAGGGTGTGCGTTATATGGTGAATATACAGTGTGTATCAATACAACGGTTCCAAAGTTTCAGGACAGATAAAAACACACCTACACAAAGGGAAATCACACAACAATACACGGTCGGAAGCGATTTCCTGGCGCGATAGTGACAACGCAAAACACAAGATAGACAGTACACGAATAAGAGGAGAATGCATGTTTATAATTCTTAATACAGCTAAAATGCCGGGAAGACTTTGGCTGATGTACTCGATAGATGGTGTGACGAAAATCGTAGCATCAGATAATAGTACATGCACACGCAAGGTTTTTACTGCAGCGCTTGCTATGAGGTTTCAGTTCATCAGCCGACAATGGAACATTATACAAATGCTGAGCTTACTGATAAGTATTTAGCACAAGGACCGCTGATTGTAATGGATGAACCGCACTGTGGTTGTATGTCCAACTTTATTCCAGGAGATGAACTCCATCTTCAAAGAGCCAGAGATCTGAGACCTGCATCACGACCCAGCGTTGTAATTTCGAACACCTATTTTGATGCTGATCTTGTTGTCTATTTAAAGTTCTTTTTCTTAATTTTTCACTGTACTAAGGATACTAAACATGTTTTTCTTCTCTTATTCTTGTTCTGACTTTCTTGTGATTTGTCTTGTCACTATTGAGTCAGGAAAGTGTTGGCGACCATACATTGCTGTGTGATTTCCTATCGTCTAGGTCAGTAACGGGCATTAAGTCGAACGCGTTTGACCAGTGGATCTCCAACACATTTTGGGGTGACCGCCTGAAGATTGGCACTTAGTAATTATATACCGAAATATTCAAGATTGGTTGACAGTAAGCAGACTAGGTCTTCTACTGACTATAACTAGATATATATAAGTCTTCTACTGACTATAACTAATTAACTATAGATGAAAATGTTTTATTTTTTAATGTATTTTTAATTGTTTGATATAAAGGAATCATTTGATATTATTCTATCTAAAGCTATTATTACTATGTTGTGTATCTTGCGTTTTGCTTTAAACACGGTTTTAAAAGTGTAATTTATTATTTATTTTAGTTACTTAAATAAGTACATATTCCGCCTTTCATATTACGTTAAGCAAAAATATTATATAACTTATTTCCCGCCCACAACACCTACGGCACTAGGTGGATCGTAGCACCTTGAAAATTTAGAAGTAGTCCGTGTCCTAGAAAAGCCTGTCCACCCCTGGTCTAAGTGTACTCTTGTCCTGAAAGTTTATAACCACTGTACTCATACACCCTGTACCTAATTTTTTTAAAAGCAGTTAGAGAGATTACAGCTATATATATGTTTGACATAGGTACATGGTCATTTATTTCTCTTGTGGTTAGCATTCTTACATGTAAATTTTTGCTTAGTTTTTCCGAAATAAAATTATTTTTTATATTCATCTCTTTGTAAGAAACCCTTTATTTTATATCTTTAATTTATTTTATTTTGCTGTCTGGTGCAAAATACATGTGTGTTAGTTTTAGGCCTAACTTTTCAGTATAGCTCTGTTTTTTCAAGTCAAAAATTTCTGCTGTACGGGGAAGGTGGATTCGTAAAGTATACTTAACCCTAATTTTGTTGCTCCTTATTCAGAAACAGCTTTAGAAATCATAACATGTCTCCAATTTAGTCCATAGTCTCTTTTGTTTTCTTCCATTTTAAAGTTCTAACTCTGTTTCCTGTTATACATACGTTTATTTAAATCTATTACATTATGCATCTCCACCATTTGTTTTATAGTCATGTTTCTCAGAATCTGGTCTCTATCTTTTAGCTTTGTTGGATGTATAATTTTGTCTTATTATTTTTTCATTTTATTATACTATATATATATATATATACTTGTTTTTACAAATTTATTAACTTATACAGAACAAACAAAAATTCTCATTGTGTTTAGAGATAAATTTGCTTGATTCATAAACCTCATTTTAGTACCGTATATGCTATGTAGTAATAAAATATTTGATTTCATATATTTATTATTCATTTCTATCTCTGCTGCTTATGGCAATATTTATAACAAATATCATGCAATATCCGATTTGTCCGAAACACCGAGAATGTTATTGACAGTTACAGTTTGTTGAAATTGCGTCTAGACAATCTAGATTATTTGGTCTATATCGAGGTTCATCATTTAAAGGCAGATGGCATTTCAAATGTTTTGAAACCGTATATGTATTTGTGATATCATAAATTACAGCTTTGTGGAGTGTCAAATTACTTCTTAACTTTGCTTATCTCTTTAGTTTACAATGCATTTACTTTTCCTATGTAGACAGTTTAGTTTTTTACAGCTAGTAAATCTTCATTTTCGTTGCTTTTCGATCTTTTCTCAAAATATAAGTGACTGTAACACGTATGTCAAGTTTTTTTTTAATTCTTTTTTTCCCCGTATTTTATACACTTTTCTTTACTTTGGAGTTCCTTAATATAAACAAAATGGGGGAACCTCTGAATTTCTTTTAAGTTAGGAACATTCTTACAGAATAAATTAAAGCTTATGAACACTCATTTTGTCTCTGTTTATTTATTCAGGATCAACAAATTGTTAAAAGTTTGATGGTTTTAGTTAGAAAATCGCTGAATTTCAATCTCTTGGATTATCTAAAATATATTTTATTATTAATTTTGGAAATTTGGTTTATAATTTAAATACTTCAAACCTTTAATTGAAACATTTATTTCGAATGCATTTAATGTTATTGCACTTGTTAATGTTTAAAATTTGTAACGCCTTTCAAAATTGAAAATAGTGTATAAGAAGAAACTATTTTGATCACCAACTACTCAAACAAAAATAAACAGTGTTCTTACACGCACCTTATATCTCATTCCTTTTTATTTAATTAAAATTAATAAAGTTCGAATTTTTTTTAAAACTTTCTATAATTTTTATTAGAGGAAATGCTCCGTAAGACAGTTTTCTGTCAAATATCACCGACTGAAGTATCGAGAAAAAGAATTAAATATATTTCAGTAAAATAAATAAAATAATTTTTTTAAGAAATAATCAATAGAAAAAAATAAGGAGTTTGCGGCAAAAATAAATGTAAACGGATTTTATATCGTTTAATACTATCGCTTTTAGAAAAAAGCTTATGTACATAGATGAAAGAGAAATATGCCTTCAGATAAAAAATACAAATAAAATTTGTTCTTATTATTTTTAAAAAGAGTTAAAATGTTGTTCGTTGAAAAACTCATGCAAGAAAATGTTGAATCCTTGTTCTATAACTAAAATTCACATAAAAAAATATTCTTTTCCATTGTATTCACATTGACTGAAATAATCGAAAAATTGTCATTAACACATTTAACATTATCAGAGCATTATTGAAAAATAATTAACGTAATATATTTCAAATACCTCCAATATTTATTGATTTTAAATAATTCTGACAAAAAATGGAACTAGTAAAAATCATTTTTTCCCGTCCTGTGAAAGATCTCATATAAACAGATGAAAGCTTCAATTTACGAATATTTGTTCTATCTCTAAAACGTTTTATTCGAAGTATTTTGAAAACATACTTGAGAATATTCGTTTGAAAAATCAGAATTAAAAGTAAGAAATATGAATATTACATAGCATTTGCTATTTTGTGTCTGAAAAAGGCAACATAACATGTTTATATATATATATATATATAAACATGAAGCGCCCATACATAAGAATATACAGAATTTAAATATTAAATTTAACGCATTAAGTAAAATTAACTGTTTGTTTATACATAAAAGTAAATATTTAAAAATAAGTCATAAAACAACTCAATTCAAAGAGATTATTCCAGAAATGTAACCTAATAATTTAAAGCGTGTTTTAAAAGACGTATTTTTGTTTTTAACATAAAATAAAAGATATATATATAGAGAGAGAGATAGAATAAAAATAATCATTTTGTTAATGTTATGTGTGGAAAAAGAAATTTGTTACATATTTCTTATAATTGAAGAAATGTAGAATTTGCATTAAATATCCTGGAAAGATAACAAATATATTAAATTTAATAATGGCTGAAGAATTTCCCCCTGAAAAATATCGTTTGAAAATTAAAATAACATATTCGCCAATTGCATGAAACTCATATATCTGTCTTTGCATTGCGAGTTCGGTATACTCATTTCCTTCAATTCTGCTCTTCTGAGAGATTTAAAAAATAAAAAGAAAACTACTTATACATATTTTTTTAAAATGTATGTTTATATAAACAGGTTATAAAAAAATAAAAGGATTAACTCCCAGTTAAAAAAATTGGATCGTAGCTTCTAATAAGTGGTGAAATAGTAATTAAGTACCTTGTATAAAATATAACATACGTAATGTTTTGAGGATCATTTTCTTTTTTTAAAGAACAGGATTTTAGAAAATTCCCTGTATTCCCCGTTCCTTGTCCTCCTTTGAGAGCACAAATATGTCACTATAAATGAGTAATTTTTTTTAAATTTTCTGTAAAGCTTACACTTTTGTATATAAATTTATTTTTAGTATTTATTCTATACACGCCCATACATAAAAAAAAATCATTTATGATGTAAGTGCTACATTCCATCATCTTCTAATAATATTTTTCTCTTTAGTTATTAGCTGTTAATAAGAAAAAGATGGTAATTATTTGAGTTATGGCAAAATATTATAACTTTAAAAGAGTACGTTATGGCTTATATAACAAACTTTACAATTTTAAAAATGAATTATTTATAGTTTTACATTTAATCTTTAGAATTTGTTCGATAAATTTTTCAAAACGGATAACTTTTATAATATTAATAGTTTTCATTCTTTCTAAAACACCTAATTAAAAATATTTATTTATAACTATGTGTTAACTGACTTAAAAATGTTTGATAACTAGTTAATTAACGTCCCTTTATTATTCTAGTTAAACCGTGTTTCAGTTTTTTCGTAAAGATCAAATTTATGAAGCTCATTATTTAAAAAGCAATAGAGATTAATTAAATAAAGGTCTATTTATATTCGATAAGCAATTAATATTGATACAAATTACTTTCATTTTACTCTACTGCTTTTAATCAGTGACGAATAAAGTAATTATAGAGTCTCATATATTTTAATTAAGATAATAATTCTTTGAAATACTTGAAACAATTAATAAAATTGTGTATACAATTTTAGAAAATAAAATTTATTAATTTTATGCAGTTATTATACCTCATCCATTTTCATTTGATACAATTTTTAGTGTATTATTTGTAGTAAAGTTTTGCTCGATCCTTATCGTTTGTTCTGCATATGCTAACTTGAGCTTAATTTTTATAAATTATTTTATTTAACATAAAAACGTGCAGTGATTCATTTGATGTAATTTATATATATAAAGAAGAAAAGAGCAACTCACTCGCTCACTTATGATGGTATCTACGGAACTATTAGACTTACTGATTTGAAATTTGGAAGGCACGTTTCTATTTTTGAGTTGAGATCTGCTAAGAACGGGTTTTGCAAAAATCGATCCCCAATGGGGATTTGTGGGGTGTTAGAGGCAAAAATTCACGTTTTTGTATTAAAACACTTTTGAACTTGAAATTTGGAAAACGTTTTTCTTGACTTGAGTAGAGATCTATTGAGAAGGCGTTTTGCAAAAATTGATACTCAAAGAGTGTGACGGGGAATTATGCATAAAAAATTTGTTTTTAATTCCTTAGACGTACAAATTTTGATTTTGGAAAGAACTAGTTTGCAGCAGTCGTCCCGAGAGAAGAGAGGTGTTATGGACAAAAATTATGTTTCTGAGTCACTATTGAAAACTTAAAATCTGGAAAACATCTTCCTTCTTTTGAGAAGAGACCCACTAGGAGCGGTGTTTTTCGCCAATCAATATCCAAGGAAGATTAAAAGGTGTTATAAATAAAAAAAATGTCATTTTGAAGGCTTAGACATAGACTTTAAATTTGGAAAACATGTTTATTCTCTTTATTAGAGATTCTGTAAGAATGGTTTTCCTCAAACAATATCCCTAAAGGGTTTTCTGGCATAAGAGATATTGGTAATTGAAATATATATCAATCACTCTTCATCGAAACTTTCAAATGCTCTTCATTGCCTGGTCTTTGTTTTTTGTATAAACTGAGTATTGCTTAAAACGTGAGTATGACAATAATTCATGATATGTTTTAGATACTGGAAATTTTTCATCTTATATTAAGCTCATGATTAAGGTTCAAAAATGTGTTTTTCATTAAAATAAGGAAAACAAATGTTCCAGACATGCGTGTTTAAATAATTCCTCAAGATCTAAAGGAAAATACAACCAAAATATCATTTAAAAATTTTTAAGCAATTACTTCGGATGTGTTTTTAGTTTCAAATTCTCCAACACGTTAACTTAATTTTGAAATTCAACGCCTTTGAGTAGAAAAAAAGGGTTTCAGTTTAGACCGAAACTGTATTAAAGTCTTAGAATTTTGCATGATGAATGTTTAAAGAATGTGTCTCTAAGATTAAAAAAACTGAGATGAGATGTGTATCATACCTTGCATTTATCTCCCAAGAATATGTAAATAGTTTTGTACAACTTTTTTATAATAGCACATATTGTAAATAACAATGTCATTGTAACTTATGAATATAACTTGTTTACATGACTTAAGAATTATGTAATCTGTTCTTAAGTTTTCAAAATACATAGAGAGCACAAATGATGGACCAAATTTTTAAAAAAATCATATATTCGAATCTACTGCATATATTACAATAGGTGATACATAAATATAATGAGAAATATACCAAGTTTTATTTTCCATAAATAATCAACAGCACATTTAACATCGTTGTGATTGAAATCCAAGCATGGTGACAATGGCAGATGAGACATTTTGCGTATTAAATTATGCACAGGTTTTTCAATTATTACAAGTTACACCACGCATTTAGAAATCTCTATGGAAAAGAAGCCCCATTCAACAACAGCATTGTGCGATTGTATCATCAATTTAAGAAAACAAATTGCTTCTTCAAAAAAACAAAAAAAAGCAGCGGCCGGCCAAGCGTTTCGGGTGAGTGAGTGAATATTTACGTCCCACTGTTCAGCTACACGAGGGCTTTTGGTGACGGTCCGCGTAATTTTGAACCATGGTCAAGTGACGCGGACGACACCTGAGCTCCAAGCGTTTCAGAAGAAGAAGTGGAGAGGTAGAACCAGATTTTTGTTCGAAGTTCAGAGAAGTCTTTGCCTCCTGTAAAACTTGGGATGCCAAGGAAATGATAAGCAGAATTTTACGAAAAAAACTATATTTCTAGCTGTATCAATTGTAACTGACACATCAAATAACATAAGACAACAAGTAAGCATTTGTGTGGCATTACGAACCATTGTTAGAGTGATGCTACAAAGAAACGAACTGGATTAAAGAGTATACGTATGCTATGTAACTAGAGGGTCTCACATCGAACATTATTAATAAAATAAACTTTGTATATTTATCTTCACATTTATGCACAGTAAGACCACACTGAACGCTGTTTCGGTTTAATGCTCTTTTGTTTGAATTGTGGGATTCCCCGAAATTGCACGCAGCGTTAGGATGTGGGCAATTTCGGGCATCCCACAACTCAAATAAAGGATCGTTAACCCTAAACAGCTCTAAACGAAACAGCGTTAAGTGGAATCTTACTGTATCACTTATTGTATAATGTGTAGTAGTTTATTTTTTTAAATCGGCTTCATCGTTAGTACTGACCCTGCATATATAAATATGTGTTTTCTTTAACTTAAGTATATTTAGATGTATTAAATTATACTAATACATATGGTAATTTACCCAGCTGATAAGTGGCGGTGCATCACGCTTCCACACCACAGGTCCCAGGTTCAAATTCCAGGCTGGGGAAGGTTGGCTCATCCTTTCATTCTTTTATTGGGTCGATAAATAAGTAATAAGCTTTCTTGGTATCTTAATACTGAGGGTTTCGCGTCTGATTGACCACCTGATCGGAGCATCTGCTCATGCACCTTAGGGACCAAGGCCCTGTATACTGAGATAGGCACAGTAGGCCCTGGACCTCATGGGATGTTGCGCCATTGAGTAAAGTCACTTAAGGTGACAGTACAATGTACACAATTTTTTTAAATGTAATGATTTTTATAATTTTTTTGGTTGCCTTCTATGTGTTAGTATGATGTAAAACAAATTTTATGCTCAAAATGTCATAAAAAGCTAATTTAATTTTCTAAGGGAAAAACTTGAAACTTATGAAGTGTTTTTAAAATGCTACTCCTCCTACAGAAATTAACGTACATATATGAAATTTGATTTACATGTACATCAAACTATGTATAATAAAAGTTGGAATGAGTTTTGTGATAACATGATGGTATTTGTACAATACTTTTTTTATGAATGCTTATTGAAAATCGCTTAAAAAATGTGTAAATTCTAAATTCAATTATTTTTTTAAAAAATAAGTATTGTTTTGTATTAGAAAAATTTATACTAACTTTTTTCCATGTAATATTAGCAACAAGTGAAAAAAAATTCCAAGTACTAGGCACAATACAAAAAACGCCTTAGCATTTTAAATGAAGACAAACTAGTTATGTTACCTTTCTCCGAGATAAGTCAGTTTAAAGTTTTCATTTGCCATTGGAATGTGAATAAAAACAAACGTAAAAGTTATCACAACTCTGCGTTTTTTAAACTTAGAGCTTTCAAATTTTGTGAGCTTGTAGAAAACTATATAAGAAATAATTTAGGCTAAAAAAATTAGATTTGATTTTGGACCAATTTTTGTCAATTGAATCGTATTCCATACTCTTAATATACATATATTATGTTACATAATTAAATTATTAATTTATATTTGTAAATATATATTATACATAATATTTACCAATAGCTATTCGCATAATTAATTAAACACATTTTATGAATGAAATATCAGGATATCATTAAATACAACACTGCTTGGTATTCAATAACTTAATATTTTTTTTTGTAAATTAAGCAATTCGTCACATTAAACAACTCATTTTAATATTAGAGATGTTTGATTCAGATCATTACTCATCTACAAACAAGCTGACGCAATCAATCTTGTACGATTTGTCTAAGAAGATGGATGAGCAGATTGCTTTCAAATTCCCCCATAGTCTTAATAGGTTTCTTTCGGAATCTGTATCGAATATTTTTTCGCTTTCCATTCAAAAACAAAATGGTAGGAAAATAAAAATATAAATGAAATCGGGAACATTATCAAACTTTCGTGATTCTGCATATTTTGATATTTGAATTTATTCCCATTATTTGATTCTTAATATTTTTCAACTATGTTATTCTTTAAAATGAAACATGAATAATTAATAGTTTTCTTTTTAATATTTATGATTATTGCTTTATTTAGAAACTTCAAACAGCATGAATACTAGTTTGCTTTTTAGTTATTCAAAGACAAAACATATTTTTATATTCGCTTTATTAATTTATTTCTATTTTTATTAATGAGATACAACAAATAACACAACGTTTATACCTTCTGCAGCATTTTTTTCTCTTTTGCCCCTATCTTCATTTTCTTCTCATCTTTTATTTGGATATGTGGATTAAGGGATTTAAGAACATAGAAAATTAAAGTTATTTTTTAAACAATATAGTACAATTTAATTACAAATTCCATTATTCTTAGCTTTTTTCATGAAAAAGTACTATTTACAAAATGTATACTTAAATACTCTTGCAAAAAGAAAAAGCTAAACACGCATTTCACTTTGATTACGCTTTTCAATCTTTCTTCGAACCAAAATCTGTACATCTACCTCACTTAGAAGCTACATTTTCTAGTTTTGCACCTGCTGCAAATAACAATTTTTCCTTTAATTCATTTTTTTTCATCCAAAAAGCTTTTTTTATTCGAATATTTTATGATATTTAACTAGTTGTTTCTAAGTTTCTTTAGAAAAATGTGTCTTTTTATAGCTTGTTGTAATTGTTAGAGAAAGTGTATTACGTGCATTATAAATGAATATTATTATTGCAGTCAGATAACAATTGCATTCTAAATTTAACAACTGTCTACAGTTA
>BMAO01034507.1:0-53100 GCA_019973975.1 Trichonephila clavata | reverse complement strand
TTGAGCATTCAGTTGTTAAAAAATTTCTTTGCGGACACGAAATATTTTTCACATGAAGAAAAGATTTTTTACTTAGATCTATCTGTAAAACAAAAAGCAGAAAGCAGAGTACATGCATTTTTTCTTCTCTTCAAACAATTAAATCTCTCCAGTAATGACAGTCAATAATTCACAAAATAGCAGTACATTTACATTTAGAGTTATTTACAGATGTTTTCGTAATTCCGTAAATGTCCCTAATTCTAAAGGCGTTTCTCAAATAAGATCCATTAGAAATTTATTAACTTCCATCCCTTAAATATTGACAAATTTGTTGAGTAGTGGACAACGCCACTGAGAATTGTACCGTGTACCACACGTGGCACGCGGGCTATGCGTTGTAGACCCTTGAACTAGATGGTGTCAATCGAAAATTATTCGAAATGTAGATCATCCAAAAATCTTAAACATTATATAAACTTATGCAATAGTGTTTTCTGTGCATGTTACAGATAAGAATTAAATATCCTTTTTCAAGGTGGGAATGTAGTTTTTTTTTTGTAAGTAAAAAAATGTGCCACTATGAAAAATGTATGAACTAAGTGAATTGATCTATATTTTTGACGAACTGAAATATAAAGAGTCATAATCAAAACCGATAAGTGCTACTGTAAATTAATTATGAGTCGACCAGATTCTTTCAGGGTAGGAACGTTAGTTGACAGCAACGAGTTCATATGAAGGAGGAAATGAGCAGATTCTGTTAAACCACGGATCGGAGCACCAAATGGTAGAAGTCTGTCTTAGTTCCAGTGCCTGCTGATTTTAGCTGGACATAATGGAATAGCCTTCACGTCTAGGGTGACCCTGCCAGGGGCGAGCTCCCAACGTACTTCGCCCATTCCACCCAGAAACACCCTCCCGCCACGTTGGGGCAATCAGCAAGACTTGGGAGGTAAAAATTGTCCCTCAAGTATCGCAATCCAGATTTTTGCTCAGTTTTCAGAAGTGAACTAGTAGCCATTGACGCGGTACTTGAGGCCATTCTATCTAGGAAGAATTACGGTAATCTTTGGATTCTCTCCGATAACCGTAGTTCACTTCAACACCTTTTCAAATGGTTTATTGTTGGTGACAAAACCAGTGTCTCTATCTTACACAAACTGAAACATATATCACTACACCATGTTATTCATTTTTTGTGGATCCCCTCTCACGTCGAACTTTATGGCAATGAAACGGCTGACAAACCAGCTAAGGAGGGCTGTAATCTTCTAACTCCCTCTACATCCGCCCTTACCTACCTGGAATTATACTCGTTAAGAAAATCTTATAATTTGGTAGAATGGAGAGCGCCTCCCACTCATCATTGGTATGCGGGTAATAGTCCCGGATTGGCCCCTAGCCCTCAAATGTGATAGATGCTTCCAGACTACAACTTTCTCGTCTTGCTAGTAGTCACATAAAGTGCTTTTCATTCTCATCGAGCAAGAAGATCTTCTCCATCTGTGCAAGGTGTCAAGATCACCAGGCTTCTGCGGAGCACATAATGCGTTGTATGAATCTCACAACAAATATATCAACACGGACCCCTTTCTTGTGCAGGACTTTTTGAGAGTCAACGATTTAATTGATCTTGCCTGACTTCGTCAGACCCTGGAGAATTAGCAACAACACGTTAATTGGCTGAATTCATGTGGCATCATAGCAGCATGGAAACTACATTAAAGCGTTTGCAGTCAACCAGTTCATGCTCTTCGCATTTGCCGACTTTTGCTTTTAACAGAAACCTTATTTTTCAAAAGTACTTATTTGTCAACAATAACAATGCACATAGTTAAGAAGAATGCACTTGATTTAAGATATCACGTATAGTATAATTTTGTTTTAATTTTGAAAAACTTTTAAAGGAATCTTAATGCTTGAAGTTTCTTTGGTCTTAGAAGTATAACTATAAGTACAAATTTAAGGTCAGTCTTGAAATTAATGTAGATCACGTGATTGCGTTTGTCATGTGATCGCCATGCGTTTTCTCCTTTGAAATTGGTGCAATCTGTTTTTGTGATAATGATAATGTTTACATTAATTTAAAGTAAGATGGAATATAAGATTTGATAATCCTTTTAAGCAATGAAATATTTTTTTACGATATGGATCAATATGGATTTGGTGCAGGGTGCATAACAATTTTTAGTCAACAATTTTTGTGATAGAAAATTAGCTGTAGGTCAAGGAGATGATTCTAAAACTAGTAAATCAATACTTTCATGTCACCACCAAGCTGTATATTGGAAATTCCGAATAATAATTAATTCTTCAAAATGTATTCGATAAATTATTTACATATTTTTCATTAAATGTATAAATGAATCATTTGGTGTTTTAATAACTGACATTTGTATAAATAATATCTTCTACTATTCAATAAAAAACATTTTTTGTTGATTTGTAAGTATGTAAAAATACGAACAGGTGAAATTGTTTTAATGTGACAGACTACGTTCAAACCGTGATTTTGCCCAAGGTATAAAAGAATAATCTCCTTTTTTGATATTTACTGTTACTTGAATTAAAATATAGGAATAAAATTGTTCTAAAAATACTATACAATAAAATTATTTAACTGCAATTTTTTTTCCAAAAATTAAAAAAAAAGAATAATATATTTTTAATGTTTTTCCATTTTTTCGAAGAAGAGGATTCTATAATAATAATAATTTACCTAGGCATAGCTAAGATTAAGTGCAGAGCTAAAACTAAGATTTTTAAATATATTATTTATAAGTTTTGGTTCATTCATACTTTCTTTCATATATCAAAGTAGAGAAATTTTAGCCAAAAGCCCCATTTATTGTTTCAATTGACTGTTACTGATTTTTTGAAAACATGTCATTTGTTCTTCATTTTTTGTCAAAATATTGCATTTAAATACTTGTTTTTCTTCTAATAAAATCCTTAAAACTAATTTATATGTATATGCTAATTTAAGTGACACCAAATATAAAAAAAAATCATTTATACTGTTTTTCAAAATCCCGGGACACAACGTTGTTAATCACCTTCATTTTTCAAACGTTTCAGTTCTGACATGTAATTCGTTTTGGTTCTTTATTCAGCGTTCATACAAGAAATGCATGTACAATAAAATTTCTTATGTTTTCTAGGGAACTAAAGAACAAATTACATGAATCTATGTAAAAAAAAATCAGTTTTCATTTTCTTTTATACACATGCATTTAATGGTTCACATTATAAAGATTAATTACTGATGAGTTAAATTTAACATGTTGCAGCTCCATTATATTCTATCAATTCTATCTATTGTGTGTCGAATTTTTGCTTGGAATTTTCACTCTTCTTATGAGTCTTCAACATGTCCTTTAAGTAGATAATGGGCTCAATTCATGTGTCGTCACGATCACGTGATGAGGATAGCATGTGACTATGTTTACGTTTGTTTCCCGCTTAACTCAGACCTAACACTTTGTTTATTATTGCTACGAGTATTTTGCTTCTGCATTATACCCACTAAAATTTCGTATTTAACTATATATGGTTGCTCGGTCACTCTAAAAGATAATATGATTGAAGGAAAAAAATCTTTTTTTATAATATCCCAGTATAAATTCAAATGTTTTGTAAACATGATTCAGAATGAGGAAGCATAAAGATTTTAAACCATCTCCTCGCTAGTTATTTTATTCTGACCACTTTGAATATGCTTGTTTTCAATACAACCATTTAGAAATCGTCGCCAGCTAAAACAGATTCCTACAATTTTTGTGTTCACAAAAGAAACTTCTAAAAGAATTTTGGACAGATGTCTTCAGAAATGTAAATGCTTAAAAGTAAATTTTTGTTTATTTTAAATTAAATTATACTGAGAACATACATAAAAAGATAAAATATATTTAGTTTTCTTAAATTTTACACATCGTCAGAGTAGTTAATAGAGATATTTCTGTATTTAATTAACTAAAATAAGAATACAAAAATCTGGTATGTAACCATACATGTCATAAAAACAAGTACTATATGTGTAATGTATCTTACTAAATAATTTTACATTCTCATAGGGGAAAAAAAAATTCAAAAAGCATTCACTACAGAAATGGAAAAATATCTTAATTTACTACAGGTTCACTAATGTTTATACTTGATGAGAATCAAATACCACTTTCAAACATTAGAAATAAAAATTACCTTTTAAAAAATTTAATGTAAAAAAATTATGTGAAACCTTTTTGAAAGTCTTTATGCGCACTAGAATTTTAGTAAAAAGATATAATTTATCGAGAATTAAATTCTGAATGTGGTAAAAAACTAAGGCATTAAATTTTTTTTAATTAGAATATGTGTATTATAGAATATAAATTTGTGTGCATATATTTAATATAAAAGTCCTGTTCTCTCCTACATGGCCAAAATAAAAAGTCATTTTTGAATCCATAATTCTTTTACAAAAAAAAATAAAAATTATAAAATATTTGTGTGGTATCTATTTATTATGTGGTATGAGGATTTCTTAACACAATATCTGTTTTTCAGAATTTGATTGGTATAAATTTGTCACACAGATGTACAATTTTTTTTTACTATGGATAACAAATATGCGGGTAAAATTCAATAATTTTGATGATTAATTTCATATAAAGACTATACACTTGTTATTGAAATATTAACATTATGTATTAAAGAAATCTATGCAACCCCAGCTGAAATTTATTAAGCATAAGAATATTCTGGATTTAAATTTTTACATAAGTATTAAAGTCTTAAAGGCTCATGTATATTGATATTATCCTGCTTAAAAATTTGTTGCATTGAGTTAGTTACAAATATTGACCCAAGAAGTGTACTTAGATCAGTCCTACGATATTTATCAGTAATTAGGATCATGAAACCAAGTATGACTTTACATATACACATTTGATTATGTAGGATGTTTACTTTCTAAAAGCAGTGGCAATATTCAGAATTTTAATATAACCTTTTTCAACAATTTATTTACCTTTAAATGTATAACTTGACAAATTGTTGTTTGCAATATTCTATATTCATGAAAAATTCAGTAAAAAAATGTAATTTCAGAGAATTTTTTTCAAAATTAATGTTAAGGGGTTAATTGTCCAAAACCACCGATATTTTTGTGTGACGTATGATGAAAGGACAAATTTGGGGCACTTGTATAGCATTATATAATATCAACCAATTTCTTCAAATAAAAAAACACACACCAAATGCTGCGATATACAGCGAAGAGTGGAAACTCTGTTCCTGATCATGTTTGGACACAGTAATAATAATAGTGGTATAATTTTGTTTTAAAGTTTGGATGTCTTATTGCTTGGAGAAATTGGTCAGCAGTTTAATGCATATGTTCCAAGTTTTGGAATGGTACGCGTACTGATTTAGTATTTCTTAGAGAAACTTTGAAGTAAATTAATATTTTGCATGTATAATTTGGGGAAATGAGAAGTTTTGTGAAATTTAGGATTGCCCTGGTAAAAGAATCTTGCTTACAATTAATACAAATTGTGATTTTCAGCAGAATGGGACTCAATTTATTCATGATAAACTTTGGTAACTTGTTAAATTAATAATGATTTTAAAAAATTTATTTAAAAACTTTATTAATATATTTTAAAACAAACTTCAGAGCAAGAATTTTGAATCTTTTTTTCCTGATGTCATTTCATCTTCCATTTTTTTTAAAGTATAAATATAATTATATATAAAAGGATACTTTAGACGCATACCAGTGATAACAAAACAACATGTCAATACATTTCTCCAAATAAGTTTTAAGTTTGAATGGAATGGAACTGAAGAATATTTAACACTATACTTACAATAACTGGTAGAAATAGGTATGCATTAAGTTTTGGTATGTTCAGTGTAAGCAAATCAAATATTTCCATTAAAACAGAACATAATGCTTTGTTTATTTTAGAGGAACAGATTGTTATAATTTTGCAATTACTGCAAAATTGAAAAAAATAAAACTCTTTGTCAATTTTATGTGTTTCTATCCACCCCCTTTATTTGGATGTAGTTTTAAGTATACGTATGTAAAGATTTATTAATAAAAATTAATGTAAGGAAAATTAGGGTGGTTTAAAAATAAATATAATAAGCTTTAGAGTATTTAATATGTGATTTTACAGTTATGATGAACAAATGTTATACAAGTATTATATAGGTAAATGTTATACAGGTACATATGTATTTTTAGGACATGAAAAAAAAGTGTATCGAGATATTTTACAAAAAATAGTTTGTACATTGCCATTTATACATGTTTCTTTTATTCAAAACTTTCTATAAGTTAATGATTTCAGTATTCTAATTTGTTTTATGTAAATTTAGAAAGTTAATTGCGTATAGAAGTGGATTTTATAACTCTGCCAGTTTTTAAGATATGAAATTCCAAAATTCTTGTGATATTCCATTTAATCTGAACCCATACTATACAAATTTTCAAAAATACTATGAAAAGTTTTGTAAATAACCTATATAAATGTTACGCAGTATCCTGATTTTGCTTTCTAGTTCCTATGTGTGATATATTTAACGTAGCTGGTTCTTTTTCTTAAAGATTTAATTAATTTTAAATAACAAACAACCCAATTACATGCCCTTTGAAAAAAATTAAAACATTATTTCCCTTTTTCTCTTATTTTTACTTATTGTACATAATTTATTGCATTTTTTTTAATTTGAGGAGAATAATATCTAGCCCCCCCCCCTTCAAAAGCAACAAATTTTAAGGTACCTTTTATGAAATTTCTTTATTTGTGAGTATTTTTACTGTGTACACATTTTTTGTGAAGCTGTAGAATATCAGTTACATGAATTAAGAGAAAAGAAAAATTTAATTATTTACTTTATGAGCTGATTGCTCTGGAGCAATCTAATATGGAATAATGAGAACTTAAAATATATCTAGGTCTTAAAACTTTTATGCGGTGTAGAAGTTTCAGCTCAATTGAAACTCTTGTTATTTCTTTGGGAATTAATTTGTCATCAGTAATGTATTAAAAAACTAGTTTTTGCCATTAATTTCTTTGTAAACAAGAAAATACATTTTCAGATCTTACTTTTGTCACTGTATATGAAAAAGGAAAAAAAAGCATTAATTTGATAAAATTAATTTTGATAGTGTTAAAATTAGAATAAATAAAATTCACAAAAACCTTTAAAAAAACCTTCTGTATTTTCAAATTTTTTGTTTATTATTAATTACCTGTGGTGGTGTTTAAAAATGTAAGTTTTTTTGTCATAAACCTAATAAGATACATAAAGCGAGAGAAAATTTTAGAAATTCTGCGTAATTTGACTATTTTTAAACTATTAAATCTGTAGTTTAGGAGATGATTTTCTTAATTTTTTTACTGTATAATTTTATTTGTTTGGGTTGAGGACATTAAATACTCTTTTGTTGTAAATAAATTGAAAAAACCATTTATTTATAAGAGATTTCCAGAGAATTTTTTAGGTATTATCAATAACATATAAAAATTGAGGTTTAATAATTGTATAAGATATTATGCAATTTGAATATTGGCTCGATTTGTTCTCTATTTGTCTTTATAGTATCACTTTTACATTCACAGAGTCTGATTTATACAGCAGATCAAGAAATGGTTTGTTTATGTAATGTTAAAATTAAGTGTCAATAAATGATGTATATTAAAATGAGTATGATTATTAAATAAAACTTAGTCCAATAAGAATTTTCTGCTTCTGTATACGAGAAATTTTCATGCAAACAATTTAATTTGTTCTACTATAAAACAATTTTATTAAAAAGCCTATTTCTTTAAACACGTTTCTTAATTTATTTTTTAAAAAGTCCAATTCATTTATTTCTGAATGTTAAAGACAGGTATTTCCAAAAAAATTATAACCTTTTGAAGGGTAATAATTACAAAGGAAGTCAGACTATAAAATGTATCAAATGTTTATTACTAGATTATTTCAGATACCCAAAACCTTTAAATGATGTTAAAAGTATTTTCATTTCATCACAGAATTCCTAATTCTTAATCAAAACTTACATATTAACCAAATATTATTTTATACACTCTGCTCTCAAAAAGTATAAACCTCTTTTTAAACATTAGAAATAGACATAAATTTTTTAAATAAGCAAAAATATCCATGTTATTGACAAATCCTATTATCAATTTATTTCCAAAATTATGTTTACATGCATTTCATGTGTCTAAATGTTCCATGGTCTCCTATAATAGAAATTATAGAGGCAGCATTTCTAAAAAAATGAAACATTTGTAACTGGTAAATACTAAGGGCATCAGACAATATGAAAGGTATAAACATTACTATTTCAAAATGGGACCATTTCATATCTACACACGTTTCTTAGATATTGATCTATTTTATGAATTTATATGGAGTGATACACTATCTATGAATAAGTAATTGGAAACCTATGAGAAGTTTTTCCAAATTCAGTAGTCTCAATTTTATACTGTAAATCATTATTGCGTGTAAATAAACATAATCTACTAAAAAATACTAAGGACTAAATATAAATTTACTAAAAAAATAACCTAGGACTATTAAATATTTGTAAACAACCACTGCAAGTAATCGCCGCCTTCGCACATTAACATCAAATGACATATATTCTAAACTAAAACAAAAATTATACTAAAAAAATTACGAAAATTTATTCCTACCTAATTATGAAACAAGGAAAATGCAAATTCATAATAAAAATAAATAAAGTTTCAGAAATAAACTTCATAAAGAAGATATAAACAGTTCAAGTATAGGAATGCTACACACTAAAGCAAAGGCCAGGGAAATGTTTGTATACTCGTCACGTGATTCTGACTTAGCGCCGACTAGTCGTGAATCGACCCCATTGTGGTTAGAACTTCTATAAGAAAATTTTTATAAAAATAATAAAGTCATATTTCCGGTAAACCTCAAGGATGATTAATGTCATAAACTGTTTCAATTTATTATTTATGTAAATATCTTTAGAAATCGATTGTTTTAGTTTCATGGAATTTGTAACATTGTGGTAAATCTTGAGGCTGATAACGATTTGATAAATTTGGGACATGACTTGAGGACATTCATAATGAAAAGACCTATTCATTTATTCTTACAATAAAGTGAGGAAAATCTCTTCCATACACATAATATAATGTAAGAAAAATATATCAAATATTCGGTAAAGAACGTTTTAAAATTGACCAGAAATAGAAATGAACAAATCTGTTAATATTTAGCTTATACTTTTCATTATTATTGGAGAACTGTATAAATTTCTTTTTCCATCGATACATATACTTTAGTAAAATAAATCGGAAAGCATTTGTCTTTGATGACGTATTTTTTTTATGCAAATACAAATTTTAATATCAAATATTCATTTAGAGATAGTAAAATATACATATATAAGATAAATCGTGTCTACTTCTATGACTTTATGCTTCAAGCTTCAGCAGCTCTAAAACCCCTTTTCTGTTTGAATTACTCAAAAACCAATCTTACGACAGATTACTTTATATATATTACTTCGGTCCTTTCCCTAACACACTTTTTTTAGGGGCCAGTACGCATGCGCGCTTAGAGTTTCATTGTCCATCTTTAAAATTTTATCATCCTAATAGACCTTTATATCTCCAGCATTTTTTTTTAGGAGTTTGAAAGTGGTATTATATTTTTTCCCCTAAAAATAAAACGAAAGTATTAATGTATACAATTCACTAAAATTCTCAATTGACTCATGAGTTATACTTTTTTGTTCCTTCCTGATAATCTTTTCTTATCAAACTCACTATATTCTTTAAAAGAAACATATTGTTTCTTCAGTTCTTTTTTATCAAACCACACACACATACACGCACACACATTTCATTTATATCGCTGACAAATAATATGTGGTGTTTGTAAAATAGCACAACTTGTTGCCATACGATAATAATGTAATTATTTGCAAGCGAATTATTTTATCTACATAGAAAAAATTTATACTTACTGTGTTACCATTATAAATGCATGCGATTTCTTTCAATTCAGATAGTAGTTTTTGTTCAAACAGCTGTCTCACTTCTAGAAAAGAAAACAAACATATATAAGTATTAATTATTATTGCTTATACAAATTACTTGTTTAACTATAGATGTATGTTATAATACAAAACTTTCATATAAATAATATGGGAATGAAATGTTTCAGAACACACACACACATATCAATATATTTCACTTTAAGAAAAAATAAAGTACTAGTTTTAAAGATTATAATAATATGTTTTGAATTATATCAGGGTGTAGCTATCACCGTATCAATGATACGACCCCCACCATTTCTCCAAATGTGTTAGCAAAAAAAATCGTTAATTGTTAAAGGGCCCCCAAAAGGCCTCCGAGAAATTTTGATACAGGGTCCTCAAGACTAGCTACGCCAGTAACTTATATATCAATACCCAGGATAGTAACCCGACGGGAGGCGATATTTTATGGATTAGCATGCCGATTCACGAGATTCCTTCTTTATCTAATTACAGCTAAGAGTTCATAAGGAGAAAAACAAGTAGTTCTTTTAATGAATTTTTATTACAAATAAGCTGTGCTATTTAATATGCATTGCTAATTCTATATTGCCATAAGAATGGTATTTCTGTCGCCCAGCCAGTATGGTGGATATGACCCTCAGCTTCTAATCGAGTAGGCTCGGGTTCGAATCCCAAATAAGGCATGGATGTATCTTCGAGAAAAGAAGTCGGACTTTGGTCTGAAATAGATTCACGTCTTGAATGGAAAGCACTGCATTCTTCTGTTTTATGATGGGATCATGGTTTGTAACAAAGATTATGTTCTTCTGGGATTGTATTGTATGTTTCTTTTCTTATATCTCTCGTCTTTCACACGTATCCCAGGAGGAAACGCACGACAACAACATCAATGGACTTTCTCATGTAAAAACCAATGCTTTATTTTTGTTTTTTGTAGGAGTCTTCTTAGGTTAAAAATGTTTCAAATAAAATAACACATTTGTAATACTCATTAAATTAATAATTTTAAGAAATATTATTTTCATACCTAGTAATTAACTAATATTTACCTTTTTAATTCAATGTTTAGATATCGATTAGATAATTAAAAATACATAAATGCAGATGAACAAAATCACACATTCTGGGAGATTTTTGTTAACAAGTGACTTTTATTATTGACTAAGACATTGTTCATTAAATTATAGACTAATTTCAATTAAACTATACGCACTGGATAAATTTAGAAGCTAAATTCTTAATTTCCCTGCTATCCTCTAATTTTAATTGCACAATACTTTACAGCCATACACATCTTTAAAGTGCTGTTTCTTATAATGAAAGTAATGCAATTAGTCTAGGAAACTAAATTTAATAGATAAAGACTCAATAAAATTGCTTAACTTATTAGTTTGCTTAATAAACAAGAATAAAAGATAATTATGCTGTTCTAATTAGGAATAAAACTGCCTATTCGACAAGTTGCATTATATTATTTTCTTAGGGAATAAAACTTTTAGTAAATTAAATTAACTATCTTACGCTTTCAGATTGTTTGTATTTTTAGACCCTCATTTCTATTTTTGTTGCATGTTTGGAATATAATCTTTTTAAAAATAAATGTAGTGTGTAATATAAATATGCATTAGTTTATTTTGATGGCGAGGTTTCAAATTCGATACCTTAAGCTAATTTAAGCCACATGCATTAACAAAAGAAAAAAAATTAAAACTAATATTTGTCAACTGACTCAGCATTTTAAGCGATTTATTAAATTCTTGAATATTAGAAATGCACCTCTCTTACCGCTAATAATAATTACGAATCGGTGAAACTTTCATCAAAAGATGTGATAATTTTATCCGAGTTTATGATGTGGGTGTCATTTAAATACGAACTGACTGCTCTATAACTTCTTTAAAATCTAATTCACAAATTTCAGCTGCCATTTTGACGTCTTGAAGTTTATTTGACTTGCGAGAGAAAAGATCAACGTTCAACTCTTCGAGAAATATAGTTAGATATAAATTTAATCTCAAATACATATCTCATTTTCAGTGATGAATGCAATATCTAATTGATTTCACTTGGAATGACTTGTTTGCTTGACTTCAATATTATAATGAAACTTTAATTTGTTTGGATTAAATATTTTTTTATATTTATTACTATGCACAGTTTTTCAAATAAAGTGCAAAAACCTGTTGTTGTATTGGATGATTCGGCCCTTTTAATTGTTTAAATCAAAGAATTTGAGATTTAATAACATAATGTACACGTAAATAATCTTCAGTGACAATGTATAAATGAGGATATTGAACAAAAGACTAAACCTTAAGGGATGGTAGAATACATGGAGAGAAGCATCTTCATACAGAAATATGGAATTACACTATTGTACAAAACTTAAGCCAAATTGTACATTGTAAGCATTAGCACAAATATTGGACATCTCATCAATTGAGTCATGTCTTCTTTAGGGATGAGACTCAACGCCAGATGGTTTGGAGAGAGGTTGGAACATGGTTTCATCCCTTTAACATCATGGAAATAGATCATTATGGTGGTCCAGGAGTTGTTCTCTAGGATGCTATATGCTGAACGGAACTCCAAGTTTTCGACAAAGATTCTGTAACCGGAGATCGCTATTGTAAGTCGATCCTTTGCCATGTGATCCATTTCCAGATTTTGTTTTTATGGTGGACAATGTACGGCCACACAGGGTTGCTGATATTCAGAAGCTACTGGAAAAGGAAGGTATCACACGAATGAGTTCGCCAGCATTCTCTCCTGAATTAAATGCCATAGAACATGTGTAAAATGATTTGTGTGAAGACGTTTTACGAAACGATTACATCCTCCGGGGAGCACCCAGCCGAAACAGATGCTGATTAAAGAATGTGCTTGCTTATTTCAAGAACTGTTGGGCAATCTGGTGCTGAATATGAAGAGACAAGCAACCATTGCACTATATGGAGGGCATATCCCATACTAAGGAGCATCTACTTGTTGTTCGGTCTTTTGGAAGTACAATCATGTGCAACTATACTTTGAGTTCAATAAAGCCTCTTTTTTTGTTTGCTTCCATACTATATGCATTGTATTCACTATTGTCCAACTATGTTTTTGTCATCGTATAAGTACAAAATGGTGTCCCTCATTTCTGAATTCCATGTCTTTTAGATGATTTCTAGTGGAGATATGGCAAAAAAAAGTGCATTTTTCTTAAGTTTTGCGCACCAGTGTAAATAGAGTTCTCTCACTGAATTTTGCCGAAGAGCTCATTAATTCTTCAGTACTCTACAAAGATACTTTTCATCGATGAGGTTACATCCACGCAAGGCATAGTTTTCTTAAATTGTACAACTCTATGTTTGAACCACAACTGATCCACATATAAGAGTGCTTCTCAAAATAAGTCATCGTTTAATTAATAGAAGGATATTTTGAAGGATTACCTTACTGCCTCCCACTTGCTATCGCACCAAGTCATCGCACGGTATCTCGAATCATTCTGGAAGAGGCATTTTTAGGAAGGTACGATATTTAAATATGAATTACTTGACATTGCATCAGGTTTTTTCGATATACTATGCGTATTAAGTAAGATAAGGTTACAACATTCTTAATATTAATGTAAGTAATATTCCTGATACCATGTTTGGCCCCCAATGGATAGGCTCAGAAGGATCACTTAGATGGCTAAACTACTATTCACATTCAAAGTGTCTATCTAGTATCGATTTTTTTTCTAATACGGTTATGTTTTATGTATGAAACTTTAATTCAACCTCTTGAGTAGCATAGTTCAAAAGCTTTAGCAGCTAATACAACAGCTCTGATGCATTTGAAATTGAAAATCAACACTAATCACTTTGTAATGGATTATATTCGTGATTCCTTAAATCCATTTGCGTAAAATACTCCTTTTTAACTATGAATTTAGCTGAAAACCACTTTCCATATAGGTGACTTTATTTTATGTAAATACAAGCTTCCATTTAAATGCTAGTCGTGGAGTCGGTGGTAATACCTGAAAATTGATTATAAAACGAGTGCATAGTGTGAGCGACCAGTGGTCGCAATTAGTATTATGAACCCCAGAATGAAAGATTAGACTAAGAGAAGCCATCCATCTTACGGCTGATATCTAAGCAAGTGTTGCATCAAGAGCGTTCAGGAGAATAGATAAGTGCTCATATTTATATAGTTAGATTAACAAGTTTGATTGCTCCTCGGGTTTAGTTATTAAAGTGCATTCTCAATTATTTCCATACAGTGTAGTAAGTGAAAAAGGAAATAAAAGTGTTTTACTTGAGAAATGTTTGATTCTTACTCGAACCCTCTCACACCTGCTATTGAAAGATTGCGACAACTCGCTAGTTGCTGCCAAATCCGCATCAGTGAAGGTGGTGGGGAAATTTGAGCACATTTTCTGTAATTATTAATGTTAATAAAAATCTATTTCAGATTTTCAAAATTTATTTTTATTTCAGTTACATGTTTTCATTGATTCCACGTTTTTATGAAAAAATGCTTATTTATATTTGTTTTTCCGTATACTTAAAACGTGGCCCATAAGCTGTTGAACACCCAACATAAATCTTGTAAAAGCTGTTCACTTTAATATTGTTTTCAAAAATAAACTGGAATCATTGGAAGAATTAAATCTATAAAATAAAACAAAATAGTTTTAAAAATGATAAAGGTTGTTGCAATACTTCACAACTGTTTTGCAGAAGTGCTTCTAACCACTTTTTTTACATTTGATCATAGAACAATCTAGCAGTTAATTGACAGACGAAAATTCTTACTTTTAATTATTAATTATCAATAAGAAGAGTATTTTCACACAAAATTGGCGACAGCATCACAGAAAAATTTTAATGAATCAATAATACTCAGAATTACAATAAGGCATGCATTAAAAAAGAAAAGATAAAAATAAAATAAAATAAAATGCTGATGTAAATCTTTAACGTGTTTTTAAAAACTGTTGTACATGAAATAAATCACTCTGGTTTTGAAAACTATGTGTGACCTACTTCATTCTTTTAAAATTATTGTTCTTTACAAAAGGAAAGTTTTAGTGTTGACAGAATGAATGATTGCAAACAAACGAAACAGTACAGATGTTTAAGCGCAGGGTGCTGTGGCGAAGAAAACGCATCAACTGGTATTTACTTCATCGATTTTCTTGCACAGAAAGATAAAGAAGACTGGGAGAGACATTCGTGGCATTTTACCACCACTTCGTGTTAATTCTTTTACACCACCAATATGATTTTTCTAATATTTTTGTCTTAAATATAGATTTCTATTATTTGCATATTGACTATTACATTCTATTATTTGCATATTGGCTATTATTTTCTATTATTTGTATCATTGAAATTTTTTACAAATCTTTTCTAGATTTTTGTTCAGAACAAAAAATCAAGTTTCTAATTCGAAAACACAATTTTTATACTAAAGAAAGAAAAAAAACGTTTGATACAAATTATTGTTCAGTCATTAGTTTGTCACGTGGGTAGTTACCAGTATTTGCTTGAGAAAATTCGAGTAAAGAATCATTTTGACTAGTTGTTTCGTAAAAATTTACTATCAGCAGAACGATACAATACAACCTAAATGAAAAAGAGACAAAAATAATAAAATACAAGGGTGTAAAATGATAGTTACAGCTTAAATATATCATCATCATCTAAATGTGACTAATTGTTTGAGGTGCTCCACACACAAGCCATCCCATAGCACTGGATCAGACTTCTTAAAATTTTTAATTCGATGCTGACCTCGTTTTTACCAAAACAAATCTCACATATTTACATTTGGATAGATTCCCATGCTCATAGATACGTTCTATATAAGCTTGAATGTGATATTATTTTAAGCTTCGAATAAAAGTTTGAGACACAAACACTCATACACACACTCATACATACATACACACACTCATACATACATACACACACTCATACATACATACACACTCATACACACGCTCTCATACACACACTCATAGACACACTCATACACACACTCATACACACACTCATACACACACTCATACACACACTCATACACACACTCATACACACACTCATACACACACACTCATACACACACTCTCATACACACACTTATACACACACACTATATAATTTATTTACTGAAAAAAGTATTTTTACCTCTATTTTTTTGTAAAGAACAATTAGTAGTTAAATAAAAGAAAATCTGAGTTTATCAAAGTTGTAAATAAATATTTGTTTTTCTGAAAGTATAAGATGAAACACCGAATCATATTCATAAACTTTCATGGTCATTATTATTAACCTCCATCTGGAAGTACACCTTAAAATTATATTAAAACTTACACACCGTGGCTCAAATACTCTTGAATATCTAAATTTGTTTATAAAAGTAAAACGTGTGTTTCGCAACATATACTATTTAAATTCTTGAATGGTTGTTTTCTTTCAAATGACTTTCACTTCTGTGCCTTGCTGCTTTTCTAACAGAAGGAAAACGAAAACTACTCGGCCGAAATCCTGCTCCACTGTTAATATATTTCTCTTCTTCTATCTTTACAGATTTACGGCAAGTTTTCGAATAAAATGAATAGGCAAAGGAAGGAAAGAATAAATATTCAAGGTAAACACAATAATCAAAAGAGGTACTCGTGCGACATATTAGGAAGGTTATATGCAATGTTTATGGCATTTTCATAACCAATGCAGAAAATACGGCTTCACTGATCTGTTTGGTATTATTATGGATATACATATGGCTATTCGAAACATTCTGACACCATTTTTTCTTTGTAGAAAGTGAATCTTTTTGGGAAGAAGATTAATTCAAAGCTTTGCATGCTTAGAAATTCGTGAGGATTATAAAGTTTAAGTCGGAATAAAGAACGGTTCTATGTTCCTTACATCAGTCAATTCAAAATATTTTATTAAAACATTGACAAAAGTCACTAATTGGGTTTATTTTTTGAATAGAGTTTTGTTTTCGTTGCACTGCATTTTTCCGTTTTGAAGATATCCCTTGAGTTTCAAGAATAAACATTAAAGACAATATATACATTATATATTTATATATTGCTTTTGTCGGTAGTATAATTGATACTTCAATGGAAAAATTATGCTTATTTCAGTTGCTTGATAAATTTATTTATACAAAAAAATATAGAAGAAAAGAGGTTATTATGGAACAGTCGAAAAAACTGGAATGACCAGTTTTGTTCTGTTTTTAGCTGTTAACATGAAGGGAAACCATAAACTACACTTAAAAAAGATTCTCATGATGCATTGTAGTAAATGCTGACAGCCTGTTTTTGTCGTAATAATCGCTGAAAATGAAAGTATGTTTTGTGATTTTCAAAAGAACTTGCATGGAATTTTTCAAACATTATCACCTGCCAGTACACAAGTTACTTGAAGATTGATGTTAAGCACAATGTACACTAAAAGAATATTAGTTTCAAAGATATATATTCTGTTAAGAAACTAAACTTAGATGGAACTTATGGAACTAAACCTACTAGACATGACTCCAGTGTTTGCAACGATGAGTTATTCCTTTCTGATGTATCGTCTGCAATGGATTATATCACTTCAACTAAAGAGCCAGAAATCAAAAACACACATTAAATGTATCTTCCGTAATAAAAAAATCTACGAAGATCAACGATGGGGAATTTGGATTCAATGCTTCTGCTGTTTTCTAGTGGATCACCTTTACAGAAAAAAGATTATATTTGTAACTTAAGTAAAATGATACTTGAAACAGAAATAACTTGTACGTATAATCCACAAAATATGGTTCTTGTACTTAAAAGCAACTAATTTTTTTATGGATTTCCAATGGTTTAAACCACCTATTTCGTCTTATTCGAGTATTCCATAAAAACCCTTATTTGTAACTTCTCTAAAATAGTGTTTTTCTAACAACAAAAATAATCAGTATTTTTTTGTAAGTGATTATTCACTACATATTGATTTTAATGGACAATCTTGTGTTATTTATATGTTTTCCGAGTCAATGAAATGAAACGGTTAGACATCAGTTTTTAATTTGTTCTAAAGTCCACAAAATGCTTCAATTGTCATGTGCCGCTTTTCCAGGTGTAATGTTTAAGTTTTAAATAAAAACTTGTGAACTTTCAAACTTAAGAAATAATGCATAATTTAAAAGTGATACATGAAAATTAATTTAAAAATTTGTAAAAATAATAATAATAATAATCCTTGTGTGATAAAAATACTCGTAGGAAATGGTTAACTCGTGGATAAACATTTAACAAGTATGCAGTACCGTGTTCTAAATATGAACTACGTAAAAATTATTGTAAGGAACAACAAGATAAGGCAAATTTAATGCAGCTGGGCTTCATTATAAGTTTAATATTTGTCCAGAAGTGGAATTTGACTAAATTTTATAAGGTTATCGGAAGTTCCACAAAATCAAAATAGTTATAATTCAGCATGCATGTTCCTCTGCTTTGAGAGGCGATTCATGCTAAATCTGCCAAGACTCAAAATCCTCATTTTGAAATGGTGTAAATGTTTGGATAGTGAGTCCAGGTGTTGTTTTAGCCACTTGCCTGAAATTAAAATGTGTCAGGTTCGTCATATCTCTCTTGTAGCTACAAAGCGGGACGAAGGAATCAAGCGGGAATCAAATAAAATCGATTTTGAATTCTAATTTTGAATCTCAGAGACCAATTTATGGAGAAATAGGATTGCTAGAAACGAAATTTACCTGCATCTAAAAGTCTTATGAAACATCATATGGATATTAAGAGAACATTTCGCCCAACACCATTTATATTTATAAGGAATTAACATCCCTTCTTCCCTGTGACACGGCCAGATGTGTGGGAGGAACTAAATGATCAGAGGACATGATGAACTTCAATTATTTATTTATCACTATATCAACTCAGATACAACACTCTAAAAATATAACTTTGATCAGTCAGAGGACGGGGGTGAGACAAGCTAGCGTTGGAGAATATTTATTCAATTGTGCAAATCTACCTTTAAGATAACTTATACAGAGCTCGATTAGTTTATGACCGCGCTAATAACACTGGGCAACAAAAACAAGGCATTTTTCTTCATCACGTAAGGTTTTCGAGAGACATGCATTTATAATTTGAAACACTTTAATATTTTCTACATTCTTAAGTCCACAATATTCGAACATTCGGACTCACCTAGAAATTAAGAAATTACAATTTTCTTTTATATTTCGCCTGTGGAGTATCCCTCTTGATGGTCTATTAATAATCGGCTAGCATATTAGCATTCCATTTGCCTTGAGATCTCTTTTCTATCGCTGAAATCTCCTGATGAAAGCGTTCCCCGTGCTCATCGCTCACTGCACCAAGGTTCTCCGGGAAGAAATTTAAGTGCGAGTGCAGGAAGTGTATTTTTAAGGACATATTACAACCCAAATTTTTATAAGATGTTTTAAGATCATGAACAATATCACGGTAATTTTCCGCCTTTAGATTTCTCAAAAAACTGTGAGTTGCATTTTTGAATGCTTGCCAAGCAGCTTTCTACAGTGGATTTAATAGTTCCTCAAACTTCTCATCATGCATTAGTGATCTATTTAAATGGACCCAGAAATATCCCTTCTTTAACTTTTGCTTCACTAATTTTAGGAAACTTCTGTTTTAAGTACATGAAACCAGGAGTTATTGCCCATGGCTTTCACGAAATTCTTCATTAATCCTAATTTGATATGTAACGGAGGTAGATACACATTTTTAGGATTACACAATGCGTCATGTTTCACATTTTTCTGTCCAGGAATGAATGATTTGCGTTTAGGCCATTCTTTTCTGAAGTAATGGTTTTTTCTGTCCCTACTATCCCAAAGACACAAAAAACAACAGTACTTTGTGTAACCAAGCTGCAGAATAAGTGCAATTACCTTCAAATCACCACACATATTCCATTCATACACTGCATATTGAAGCTTTGCCAATATAAATTGAAAGTTTTCATATGTTTCTTTCATACTAGCAGAGTGAGCCACAGATATTGATGGGAATTTATTTCCATTATGCAGAAGCACTGCTTTTAAACTTGCTTTGGAGGAATCAATGAACAAGCGCCATTCTATAGGGTTATGTTTAATACCAAATGTCTCCATATAAGAGAAGAAATGTCATCACAAAACACTAGGTCATTTTCTTCAGAAAAATAGTATTTACATTGAGAATGACGACTACGATAAGTACATACCTTGTATTCCTTTGAAGAAGATTCCATCATTTTAGCCGGAAACCAAGCATTTCAGACTGTTTCTTGGATAACTTTAAATCTCGTATGAGATCGTTAAGATCTTCTTCAGTCAATAAATGAGACTCAGATGAACAGCTTGGTTCAAAAGTTGTACCACCACAAACTGTTTCTTACTTCTAGCGGAATCTGAGCTCTCTTCATCTAATGTCGCACATGTTCTGGAGGCTTTGGTATGGGCAATTCTTCGCTGTGTGGAACTGGTCTCATTGCAGATTGCAAGTCAGGGTGCAACAATGTATGTTTTGATTTTGACGTAATCCCTTTAATGTTTGTTAAGCAGAAATAACAGTCAGAGGAGTGATCTTTGGGTTCCCTCCAAATCGTAGGGATAGCAAATGGCATGTGGCGTGTGCCAATCTTCCATGCAGTGAGAAGCCTACTACATGATAAACATCAGATATGTGGGGCCCAGGTCCTTGTTTGGTCTCCCACTTAACACCCTAAATAAAGTTCATAACACTTTTTACTAATGGAGTAAGGTTTCGCCTTTGGGACTTGAGCGTCACTTCACCACATATATAACAAAAGTTGTTATGATTATTTAAACAAGCTCTATGCATTTTGTAACTAACAACAAATGAAAAGAAATAAATTTGTAAATACGTAACATACAACAATCCAGACACAAAGCACTCATAATTACGTGTTTACTGGTTCATTACTATTTATAACGACTGACATCGTGCTAATGAAGGCATGCTAGTCTAGACCATGTCTGTGCCTGTCTGTTGTGTCTGGTGCCAAAGTGTCTGTACATGTCTGAACTTGCACAACAGTTGCAGTGATACCATTTGAGTTAGCTCATGTGGTTCCATCTCATTTACAATGCTCTAGGAGTTTTTATTTTACAATGGACAAATGGTCGTTTATTAAGAAAATATTTAAATACCTTAATTGAAATTAAAATTTAAAAAAAAACTGTGGGTGATGAAGAAATTCCGAATACATATTTTAAAACACGATAAAAAACTGCATTAAGTACAACTATTGGTACTCATGAGACAAAAATCATGTTGATCAGTGTAATTTAACTCTCTAACTTCTTCAAATAAAATCACAGTATCTGAACTCTTGCGGTCCTCTTATCCTTACGTTTAGTTTAACACCGCTCCAACAGTTAAACGAAGCTCTTTCTTAATATTCTGACTTCTCGCTTCGTACACTGTTTACGTGTACTTTTCACTGCATATTTTTTTCATTTCTCAGCTATTCACTTCACATCCAATCTATTCTCACTTCACTAACTCTCAAACTAGCGAATACAGAATATATATATTAAACTTAATTTGCATAATCACGCTTCCTGTCCTCAGAGAAAGTTGATTGTAAAAATGATGGCCCAAAAGGAATCCTCAAGGGGATAGTAGAAGGAACCGTAAAGATCCGTCACATATTTAACGATGATATACGAGGTGATCTTAATTAGAGTTTCACTTTCAAAATGCTATTAAAGAGGAACCTCTGTCCAGAATGATTTCAAATTTGAACTGAATATACTTGAAAAAAGGGAAACTGTGCGGCATTAAAAATAACGAAAATTGATTCGTCTACAAGTGGCGTTTTGAATCGAATTACGACAGATTTGGTATGTGTTGCTCATTATACCAACTGTACTCTTCAATGTGCATGATTGTTTCGATTTTTTAATCGAAAAAATGACTTTCAATTTATTCAACGGTTGTTGAACTATTGTTGAAAATCCCATTCATCATCGTGCCACATTGGATGCGAAAAATAGGTTTTTAACTGTCCTTGGGTGAAAATCTTCAAAAAAACTAACAATGAAAACACCAATACATTTTGTTTCTAAGTGCCAATGCCGCCTCGTTTACTTCTTCTTGAAGTATATTCAGTTCAAATTTAGTCATTGTGAGTTGTGGTCTTTTTTACAGCATTTTGAAAGTGAAACTAATTATTATTACTCTGTATATAAATTACGCATTTTATTCTATAGCTCCGTTAAAGTTGTGGCGGATCTATACGCGACCTTCAACTAACAAGTCCTTTTAGATATTCTTTTGGGCCAGCAATTTTCAACCAATCTTCTCCTAAAGATGTAAACGTGATATGCAAATTAAGTTTATTATATATATATTCCTACTTCACGAGTTAAAGTGTTAGTGAATTGTGAGTGGATTAGAAAAGAAGAGGATAATGAATAGTTAGTGAATTGACAGCGAACATAATAGGTAAATAGAAAGTGAGAAAGTCAAAAGTTTAGTTAACAAGAGGTGACAAGATAGTTATAAGGTGAAGATTACCAGAATTGGTGTAGAAGACCTTGTAAAGGATTATAGCCAGGAAGATAGAATTAATTACAATTGATTAGAAGTCTGCCTAAAGTCAGGTACTGTCAACTTCATATTACGTTGATGATTAAAGTGTTAAAATCGTTAAGTGGACATTAAATACTTAGCTTCTGTGTGAAGTAATATTAAGGAGGACCCACATTATTATATTCATCTCCCCAAACGCGAATCTCGTCTCTTCCCTCTACTGCTTGACTGAATTATCTTATTTATAGTGTTATTTGTGTTTGAGTCGTTTAAAGTGGTACATAAAATAGTTGAAATTTATCATGTCGAATGATCCTTTATTTCCTTCCGCACCTTTAGCCGGGTCACAGGGTAGAAGAGAATTGGCCTCGTTACAAAGTCTAACTATTTAAAAAAAGAGAAACGAGCCTTACAGTAGTCGCATATGATGTGTAACATCTGACATTTTAAATACGCAATAGTGATTTTAATCCTGAAAGAATGCATCGGGTATGATTGGAAATAATTTTCTATTGAAAAAATATATCTTTAATGAAAATTTTATTTAATTAACACAAGAAGTAATGCAATTTTTTATCAAAAATATTTATTCTTGTTCAATTTGGGGAAGAGCGGAGACAATAGATTTATGAAAACTAAAATATGACACATATACTTGTAATTTCAAAGTATTTTAAAAATCGTTGAAAAACGGCGTCAATAACAGTACCACTGTTAGTTGTCGAAACATTTCGATTTGTGTTTTCATGTCGAGCTTGAGTTCATCTTTCAGAAAAGCTATGAGTGGCTCAGCTTCTGGCAAACTGAAGTTGTCGTTAAAATCACCATTCAAAATCATGGGAAGTGAGTGAGTTTTTTTAAAAAAAAGAGCAGAACCTCCTTTGGTATACGGTAAAAGTACAAAATGCAGGAAATCTTTATTTTTTTTTAACTGTTTGATTCGGAGAAATGTATGCGACCACCGAAATAAATGACTGTTTGTCCATTTTCAAATAAGCATTCTGCCGCACATATGTCCCCAATATATTGACTAACAATACCCAGCCCACTTGTTTGACGATCAATAATGTCCATATATTACTTACTCGTATTTTTTTATGAATGATGATTTTTGTCAGACGCTTAACAGTAAATATAACTATTAATATAGTTTACGCAAATAAATATAACTTCAGATTTCATACACAACGAGCCCTGACACTTTGATAATTGAGCGTAAGAATCGCAAGTTTATTCTGGAAGAAGTCTAATATAATAAGACTTGCTGGTATGTGCGAAATGGATTTAGATTCAAGTAAACGAAACCGAGTTTTTGAATTCCAGTCTTTACAAATGCTAAATTTAACAATATAAAACAAAATGCTGGCGGCTTGGTTGCTACTAAAGTTGGACCCCGATACGAGGGTAGCGAAGATACACCATCAAGCGCATGTTTAAAAATTAGAAATATTATATTAGAGAAAATCAAAAATACCCGTTTACTTAATTAGTTAGTTTTTTTTAATCGAGTAATCTTTTTTGATCACAATTAAAAAGTTTATATTGACAGCGACAGGAATTAACCTCAAAGTATGAAAAGGATTCGCATTAAAATATTTATTCAAATAATTCCATATTATTTACTCGTATTTTTTTAAGAATGATAAACTTTGTCAGACGTTTAACAGGAAATATAATTATTAATATATAGTTTACACATATATAAATATATCCTCACACACAACGAGCCCTCAACTTTGACAATTGAGTGTAAGAATTGCAAGCTTATTCTGAACGAAGTTTAATAAGACTTGCTGGTATGAGCGAAGTGGATTTAAAGTCATGAAAACGAAATCGAGTTTTTGAATTCGAATCTTTTGAAATGCTACATTTAACAATATAAAAAAGCTGCCGGCTTGATGACTACTAGAGTTGAACCCCGAAGCGAGGGTATAGAAGAGACACCACCAAGCGTGCTGATTGGTCAAATCAAACAGCTCGCTTTTCTCCGGCTTGATGACTAGTAGAGTTGGACCCTGAGCGAGGGTAGCGAAGAGACACCACCCAGCGCGCTTATTGGTCAAATCAAACAGCGCACGCTTCCCCGACTTCCTGTTACGCATTTCCGTCCCTTTTCACGAAATCGCTCCAACAATTATCCAGCAACCGAGAGTAAAGATGTTACACATAAAAAAAAATTAAAATTTATGAATTTGTTTAATCTTTTACCAAATATTAAGCATTGCCAATGTGAAATATACACCATATTGTGAATGATGATCTGTAATTAATATTTGAAAGCGTAGTGATACTTATCGGACACCGCCGGCTGGGTGGTGTGGTGGGTTTGTCGCGGGCCTTCTGCACCCAAAAATGCGGGTTCGACCCCGGCCCCAATATATGGATTTTTATGTAGCACAAAATCGGCACCGTAAATGACGTATGATTATTCAGCAAGCAAAAAATCTTTGAGTGCCCGTTTAGCTTGAGTGCACTTGGAAAAACTAAATTCCTATGTACAATTTCGCATCGCCAGAGCGCAGGTGCCTCCCTCAAATGTGCTTCAAAATTACTTGCAGTAATTGGTATTACCTATATGTTGCCGCACTAAAAACTGATACCAGCTCCTGGGGAATGTACTAGGTCTGCAAAAGTAAAAAATACCAATTCACAGCCCCATTAGAGAGAAAAAAAATATCAGACACCAGATATAACTGAGATATTATTATTATTTGTATATCTGTCTGTAATGTTTTTCATCGCCTGTCGCTAAAGATAAAAATATTCCGAAATAGCTAGCAGAATCCATTATTCTATATTTACTTTCTGGATTCTAAAAATTGTTTGAAATCAGCATTGAATACGTTTATAATGTACATAGACGGCAAAACGAACATTACTTTCATAGCTTCACGGAAATGGAGAAACATACTTCAATCGAATTTCTCTCAAAATAATCCTGTTTTCCTTCCTTCCCATTTGCGGATTTATAGCAAGACTCGGATAAAATAAATAGGCATGGACAGCTAGGTAAACAGGATAATGAAAAAAGCACCGCTGCCATGCTTTATGGGGTTTATAAAGCATGCTTATGGGACTTTGATTGTGCAAAAAAAAAAGTCGTTTGGCCCTTCTATAGAAAATTGCCCTGATGGCTTATGTGTTGACTTGGCCTGATTTTTACAGAAAAAGGAATTTCTTAATCGAAGTATTTTTATAACTGTGATAAAGTTAAAATGCAAAAACAAATGTAACTGTTTTGTAATTCTTAAATGTTTCTATTGATTTTGCAAATATTTCGTTTAAATTTATGATTCACCTAAATTGAAAAAAATAATGAAAGAAAACATTATATAAATTCTAAGTCTTGACAGATTATTACAATTATACATCTAGATATTATTTCAATGTGACATTTTACTTTATTTGTATTTTTCTGATTTCATATAGCTAGCGAATATTATCTACCTAAAATAAATCATAATATATATTCATACACATAATAATTCACTTAAATTTTCTCTCAAGTGAATTTAATTCCTATTGGTCTGGACCACTCCAAGACATCATAATAAGATTAACCTTATGTCTCACATGTGAAGACATTAGTTTAACCGTTTAACAGGAAAAAACTACAGCTTTACATTTGTCAAAAAACTCTGCCATGCTCTGCTCTGCCATGATGCAATCTTGCATCATCGGCCTATTCTGATTAATCATATAAATCGTTACTGTAAGTTTTTGTTCCCCAAAACTCCCGGTTGACGAAACCTATAAAAGCTGATACATCTAAAGCATAAAAGGAATGCTTTTATGAAAGGCCCTATATATTCGAATGTATATACATGTGTATTTGTTTTGCTGTTTTTCTTTTAACATTGTTTTATGTTTGTCTAAAATAAATGAAGATTTTAACACTACAAAGTCCGGAATTTTAGTTATCCTTAAACATCCGCCGGTGTCGTTTCGACACCGTCATATAAAATATATAAAATAATTGTAATAACTAAACAATTCCAGGACTACTGTTCAGAAGGGTTTATTTTTTAAGACTTTTCAATATTATTTGATGCAATTAACATATTTTAGGACCCTTTATATCATAAAAAACTGACGTGGACATAATGTTTCACGAAGTTTGTTGTACAAGTGCGTTGTTGCAAAATATTTCGAGTTGCAAATCTTCCAGAATCATTACTATTATGCGGTATCCATTCTGTAGTATTCCATCCCTAGCCAGTGGCCTAACGTACACCCCCGCATTGAGATGGGCCTAAAGCCTGGCTGATGCCAAGTACGTACCCTTTGTAAGATTCGACTTAGGGCACAAAACCTGACTTTGTAGGGGTGCCCTGATATTTTCTGTTACGTCACTGTTCCTTGCGATATATATACCAGGACTTACTGGAATATTATGAATTTATAATCTACACTTTCTTCAGATTCTTCGCAGTCACTTTTACTCAATCTTATGTCTTCATCGGAATCTAAATTAGAGCAAGACAGCTCACCACCATCCGATTCATTTACATATATCTCTCGCAATGAATTAGCAATTTTCTCAGGGCTTAGACTTTTTCTATGAGCCATCGTTTCATGGTGTCTGCTTATGCATAAGGTTCGAAATTCTAACGAATTTTTTTATGAGCAGATAACCAAATGCTATGTAACGAAATACTTAGACACAACAATTTTAGAAAAATAGATTAGTTTCCTCTAATAACCCAATAACACTGCCTTCAAGGCCAAATAAATATGCGATGGTACTATGGGAAGCTTGTTTTAGTAATGGTAATGATGAACGACAGCTTTTTTTGATGATAAAGTGCCTTGATGTCGAAATGACACCAGCGGACGTTCTAGGTATATTTAGTTGTAAAATTTCTCCAAATTAATCTAGAACCACAAAATGTTTACTGTGTAATGACCATGGAAAATAACTAAAAGCCACGGTAATTTTCAAATTTCCTGCAAAAATGTGGAAAGGAGAACAAACTTAACAGGCTCCGGTGTCAACTTGACACCGATGGAAGTTCTAGTGTAACCAAGCACACGCAAACACACACACACATGCATTCTAAAATATGTATATGTTGTAATAAAATAAATATATAAACATAATAAATTATCCAATACAAAACAAAGAATGGAAAAATTATGGGATCAAATTCAAAAACTAAGGGGAAAAACATTACATAAGTTCATGAAGAAATCAATTGACCAATATGTGAAACTACTTCGTTTTTACATCTATCAACGACTTAGGGCGGGGAAGTAAGGTTAAGCTTGCTTTATGGGATTCCCGAAAAAAATTCCTCTTTTATCAAAAATTTATACACAAAAGGGCAATAAAAATTGGGAAAAAAGCCAAGTTTGAAGAAAGATTTAAGCACGACTACAGCACGTGTAAAATGACATTACTCTAAAAAAAAACAAATACTTTGAAAAGACTGACTATTGTATTTATATATAAAATAACTCTATTTGCATTCATATATTCTGTTCCCATTCCTAAAATATCTATGCTTACTATTCTATGAAACCAAATCATCTGCCAAACTGGCTTTCACTTTCACATTTCCACTTAAAATGGGAGAAAAATTCTTGAATCGAGTTTCGTTCAAATAATCCTGTTTTCCTTCCTTCCCATTTACGGATTTAAGGCAAGTTTCCAGATAAAATAAATAGGTAGGGACAGCTAGGTATACAGGATCATCAAAGAAGGCGCCACTCTCATGCATTATGGAGTTATAAGCGATGTTTATGGCACTTTGAGAATCGGAGCACAAAAAGTTTCTTGGCTCTTCTATAGAGGCCATCCTCTACCAGAATGTTGTTCAGGACATCTAGACATCGATTTTTCTGATGAAAGGAGTCCTTTTGGTTAGAAATAGGCTGTTAGAGTTATGATATAATATCCTTAACCTCTTTTCCCTTATATTTTCTTTGAAATTACATTAGTATGAGAGGAGAAAAAAAATTCATCTAAAGATAGATATTTACATTTTTAGCTGGAAAATCATTTAGATTTGTTTTCTTCGATGACCAAGTTATTTGTAATTTAAAATGACTGAGGGTAATTTGATCCAATATATGCTCTCTGCGATGTATTTTCGTTTTTCTTGAAATGGTGCACCATCGAGGTTTTTAACACTTTATTCACATCAGCAATTTTTGCAAGGGGGTTCATTTTTTATTATAAAGATGAGATCTTATGTATGGAAGAAACTAAAGTATATTCAATATTTTCTTAAGAAGCAATTGTGTAAATGTCTTTATGATCCCTTTTATGAGTTTCTGTAATGCAATTTTAAATGAGTTTCCAAATAACTTTACACAAAAAACCTTTCCTCTTCCAAAAAATATGTAGTGCACTTTCATCATGTCGGATCATCCTTGGTCATCATATCGGATGATCCTTACTCACAGTATCGATTCTTGATCCCTGCATCTTATTGGTTGTTGAATCTCATTGGTCGGAAGAAATGTCTTCTGGTATTTCTTCTATCTTCCCAGAATTCCACTCTGACGAAGGAGATATATATATCTGAACTTATTTTGTTGTTGTTGTTGTTGTTGTGTTGGAAATAAAGTTTGTTTTTTATAATCCTGCCATATTATATATTTTGCCATTCCAACACACTCCTAAAAATATAATAGTAGTAATATAATTTATATATAAATATAGGAGAGTTAATTATTTTTTTCAGTTTAGCTCTTGACAGACCCTTTAGCTACAACCTTTCGGGGGTGGTAAGTGCCGCAGTCTGTTGAATGAAGACTGGTCATAACTTCTCGCCACGAACTTAAAATGTTGGTGTCATCGTTCCGAGTCTCCCACTGTGCGGGCAAGAGATGGGGGTGAAGATCATATCAACCAGTGGCGTAACGTACACCCCCGCAACCTCGCATGGCAGAGGCCCGAAGCCTGACTGACGTCATTGTATTTGGACTTGGAACCCAAAACCTGACTTTACAGGGGTGCCATAATATTCTTCGTTACACCACTGTCATCAACTATTGCACGGCATTCGACAATTAAAATGAAAATGAGGACCAATTCAAGCATCGTTACCTCTGCAGATCAACGAGTAACCTTATGGCTCAAAAGCTAATGGTTAGTGTTATTAGATATTAATAGTAATATGAATAATAAAATTTCTTGTATTTCTAGGTTAGACAATAATATAAAGATTCTATCACTCATTCCCTCGTGATAGTTGGGACTGATTGATAACCGCGTAAGTCAAATTCGCATAAATCGGGGTATAATTTAGCATATAAATACATGTAAATTATTTTTAGATGAGACCGTAGACAAAAGAAAATAATAATTTAGAATAAAATGTTTAATAAAATCTCAGATAATACAAATAGAAAACCGCAAACCGAAGTAATTTTGATACAAAAGGTTGTGGGGGTTTTGGACTATTCGGCACCCCTCTCTCCCCGTCTTGCCTACCTAAAGGTATGGGGGGAACCAAAGTATCACCAGCAACTTCCATAATAACAATTAATTTATTTATCTTCAAACATACTTAACAATCACAAATGAGACTACAAAAGTAGACCCTAGGAGCGATATATCAAGCGAGTCATCTAATCTCAATGACTAACTCTATGTAAACCCGACTACGTGAACTATACAAGGAGAACAAGCACTACTGATCCGATAACTAAATATTATTCAATCTATCTTAGATCCTCAATCTAATAATTTAAAATCTTAAAAACTATTTCCTTAACTCGCGCTATGTTTGTGAATGAAATATTCTAATATTCTCACGTATCACCGCAACAACTCCCCGACTCCTTCTATCCTACATCTACAAAACCTAGATTTTATATAGTCAAACTAATTTAAATATCATGGTTTCTTCTTGAGAGGCTGTGAATTAACCCGAATACTAGCCCCAAAGTTTCCCCGAGGAGATTATTAGAAAAATGCCGCGAATAGAACCGACACAAGATTTCATAAATTCTAACCAAGTTATCTGCGGGCTAGAAGTTTTTTTTCTCCTTCAAATTTTTTTCATATCATGGTAATAATTTTTTAATTCCTATTTTGTTGAAAAAGTACGTGTTTCGTTGCAGTCTACATATTTAAAATTTGTAACTGTTTTTCAATTAAACTGAGGTCTTCTATGAAATTCCAACCGTCATTCGATCTGTTGATTGAGCTAGGTCTGAAGGCCTTATTACACGTACACATTTGGAGCAATTTCCCAACTTATTCGGAACAATCTCTACTAGTCATAGCAACGACTCCAAACAACTTTTCTCCAGTGAGCTGAAAAAGTTGCTCCAAATAAAAGTAGCAGCCGCCCATCCGGTATAGTGGTCAGTGAAGCTGACTGCAGTGCCGTAGGGACTGGGTTCGAATCCCAGAGAAGGCATGGATGTTTGTGTTGTAATCCTTTCTTCTGTCTGTGTTGTATGCCCCCGTGTTATACATTGCGTGGTGCACGGGGTTTATAAATGTTAAAAAAATAATAAAAGTAGCTTGAAATTCCAGCCGATTGGGTTCTTCGGTGTCCTACATCATAAACAAGATGGCGGTAAAGATAAAAACTTCAATTTCATCAAACGTATCAGATATGGTGGAAATATTTTAAGGATGTATAATATTTTAACGGTGTATAGTATTTTTAAACAGAATGGGGCTCCATTTTTGCTTACACCTATCAACAAAAAAGTGCGTGCGAAATAAAAGAAATAATATTGGATGGTCATTTTCGATGCAGAAAAATCGGCGAGAGAAATGTTTCAATGTGGAAAAAGAGCATGGCTGAGACTTCAGATTATGCCGTTTTGATTACGGCAACTCTTTACTCTCAGATTGAGAGAAAAGTTGGTCTAAAAAGTTGCAAGAAAAAATGTAAGTGTGATACGACCTTACAGATTCAAGTTCTTCAATATCTTTCTCTGCTTATGCATTTCTACGAGCTCATCAATTGTCACCACCTTATTGTGGGGATCTAGCAGCTCTTGAACGTGTCATCACTATTCACTTCTAAATTAATTTGTGTGTGTGTGTGCCTGGCAAGATAAACAACTTTTTCAATAACATTACCAATATCATCAAGCTCTGGTACTGATCCCAACTGAGTTTTAATGTTACTGAAAAAAAGAAGAATCGACGAGACTCAAAATCGCATAACGCCAGGTTCACGTAAGTCGAGAAATAACTTTATAGGCTTCGAAGTACTTAGAAAAATAATACTGTGTGAATTATACAAAATAAAATACAATATTAGTTAAGTCAGATTATAATGTTAAGTATGTTAAATGATAATGCAAATTAAGTTAAATTATAATGTTAATCATGTTGAATTTCAAAGTTTAAAATTTATTTTTTAATGAATTTAGTTAATGTAATTATTTATCTTCTGTCTATTTCTCTCTTAGCCCAAAGGATTAGACATAGCGTATCGCACTTCCAAGCCACAGGTCCGGGTTTAGCAAGGTCGACTCAACCGTCCATCCCTTAAGTGGATCAATAAATGAATACGAAGCTTTTTTTAGGAGTTACACAATGGGGGTTTCGCGTTAAACTGACCACCTGACCGGAACATCTGCACCTACACCTCATTGCCCGAGGTAATGAAAATTGAGATAGGCACAGTAGGCATTTGCCTTCATGGGCTGCTGTGCCATTAACTTCAGTTTCGTAATCTCTTTCTTAAACACACCAATGAGTTATAACTATATTAAACTATTAAAATAAAATTTAAATAATTAAATTTTAAGTAATAAATTCAATAAGCAAACCGGAGATTCAGCCAGTAAATAGAAATGTTTATTTTCCTTTAAAAAGTTATCCAAATATTCTAGCTTATGCCATATATTTTGTAGATACCTTGGTACTAAATATTTCATGGGCATCGTTCTTAACCTTTATACTCAGCAAAATGAACGCCTACATTAAACTGTTTTGAGACTCTTCATATTTATGCTCATAATTTCAGAAATATCGTGACACACTCTGATAAAGCTTATTTCTGAGTTGTAATTTATTATTCCAGTAGTTATTAATGCATTTTTATGTTCTTTGTGTAAATTATTTGTTTTATTATATTAATAAATATATGTCCAATGCTGATTATGAGCACTGTTTATATACATCGAAAACAATGAAACATTATGAGGGCTATTGGTGGCGAATGGAATAGTTTTGAACCACAGTCAAGGGATGAACTATGCTAGGCCCCCAATCTCAAACTTTCATGCCAGCGCGAATACCTTAAGCATGGATACATTTAACGGGTATCAGCCCCTGTAGTGGAGGGTTTGGACTAGGACTAAATAGAAAAATTCTGGCCAGAATTTTGTGATGACTAGTCTACTGTGGCATCCTAATAAATAGTGGGAGACTGAAGATTAAACTAAAATGTAGCACCTTTAAAATAAAAGATGTTAAATTAAAAATGTCTTAATATTTTTTTCGTTTTTATAAATGTTGACTTATTTTCATGTGAAAAATGATCTTTTAGCATTTGAATTTTATAAATAATTAATAAAACTTCAAAAAAATTAAATATTTCAGTTGCATTTAAATAAAATCCTTATCAGAAACCCTCCTACTTTAATATAAATCATAAAAGTAAAATGTGAAAAAGAAACTTTATTATTGAAAATATGCAAACATTTATTTAATAATAAAATGATTGTTTGTGAACTAATGACATGATAAAACATTTGAGATGTCAAAAGTGAAATACAATTTAATTTTTCCAAAACAAAAAGGCAAAAATAAATAAATAAATAAAATATAAAAAAAAAGAAAAAAAAGAAAAATGTATCATCCAAATGAATTTATTTGCTATTTACATTACTAATAAATAAATGTGTATCAAAATTCAAAATAACACAACTAATGTAAGCAATATGTTGTTAGAATAACAATGAAATATTGTTTGCTGTCAAAACTATTTAAAAATAAAGTTTTACAACAAAAAAATAGCGTTTCTTTTGAATTTTCTCTTCAAAAGTAAAGACAACTTTTACTAAATAAATGGGCAAACAGTTATAAAAATTGAAGCATTAAATATTCTAATAAAACTGGAATTATATTGAAAAATGAATGTATACATTAGAAGTTAGAAATGTACACATTAAATTTCATTTCAAATAAGCGGCAGAATTCAACTTTTTAAAATCAGGATATAAATTCAATTATTTTGTTCTAGGCTTGCAAGAAAATTATACAAAAAAGAGAAACAAATATACTTTTAAATAAAGCAAACGTAAATAATTTTACATAGCTATATCAGCTTACTTATTTCAATAATTTCTAATATATACAGATCTGAATTATTAGTTGAAACTATTTTAAGCTGCGATTAAATTTAAAGAAACATAATTAATCATAACATTTTCCATTAGGAATTTTTTAAAGAATTTTCCATTACTTTTATTTATTATTTCTTTATACCCATTAAACAAAAAAAATGTTTTTTTTTCTTTCAGTCTTGAGTTCAGTGTTCTAATTTTAGAAACATAATTAACGCTTTTGAACTGAATTCGTGATTACGTAGACTGCACATTTTACATATACATGATCAAAAGCAAAAAGAAAGTGATAAAAAGAAGGAAGAAAAACATATATGTAAGAGAAAAAAGGTATAAAAAAAGTTTTTTTTTTGCTTAAGACTCTTTATTTTTTTACTTGGATAACGTGGGAAATAATCATTTGTGACAGCTGCTGGTGAAACATGATATGTACCTACACATATACATATATATGTATTTATATAAAGCCCGCTTTGATTCTAATAAAATATGTTTATTTTTTTTAATGTCTTTAAAGTTCAATATGAGAAAATGAAAATATTTGTAAAATGTGCGAAATAGTTTTTTAAAATAAATAATTACAAGGCTTACTTTTTCAAAGGATGGGTCATAGCATCAAATTTAGGATCCAGTTGAAGTGCATTAAAGAAACTACAATGTTCAAATATAGTAGGAAATTAATTTACTGTATAAAATTAGAAAATGATTCTACCTCTAACATATATTTCAAGCAGTATGCTTGATAATATAATATATAATTCCTTTATTATTAAATATTTTGAATTTATAAACATTCTATAATTACTGAAGGCTTTGTGTTTATATCTATTTTGATACTAAATTATAATGAGGATACTTTATTCACATAAATGTTGTCGTATCTTGTAGCAGACTACAAAATTCAGATTTGTATAAACTATGAAGTATTCATATCAGTGTATTATACTTAAATGGTTTATGATAAACAATAAATTAATTACTAAAGTTTATCAAAATCCATCTTTTGAAAATCATTGAAAGTAATTTTATCACTTCTGAAAAACCTGATATGCTTAGAATCTTTTACAATACAGTGGGTCATCGTTAATCCAGACTAATTATAATTATGCATCATTAATTCAAGCTAACCGTTACTCTACATCATTATTTTGAACAATGCATCATTAATCCAGATTAAATAGGATTCTATATCCTCCGGATTTATAAAAGTCAAAAATTTAAAATAAATATTTCATAAAATAAATTAAATCACTCTAATATAACTCTGTTCAGTAAGAAGGACATGCATTTTGAAACTGGTAAATGATTCCATAAGAAAAAAAGATAAATCAATGCATTATATGTATTAGCTCAAAAAGCAAGCATTGTTGTGAGTTCATTAATTATGCATTTTTAGACAGTTTTGTGGATTAAGTGACAATCGGTTTCATGGAGTTTACTGTATCTATCTAAAATCAAAAATCACAATTTTTTCTCAATGTTCCAAAACGCATATTAGGCTTATATTTTTATACTAAATACTTAAATATACGCACTATAATTTTATTATTTATAAAACTTGTAATACAAACATATTTCGTGAATAGATTTTCAAAATGCATAGGAAAGTCCTTTTAACTTGAAAATAATTTCGAACGAAGACAGATACTATATGCAAGTTATAATAAGTCGACTACGTCAGAGCTAATGCAAGCGATAGCAATGCCCAAGTGGTGATATTTGGAAATTTGTCACTGCAAATTGAAAACAAAAAGAAAAAATTCTGAGCAGAAAGTTTAGGAGTATCAATTAATTAGTATAAAATGATATTAGGTTCTAATGAATAGGGTAATTTGTCGCCTATATAACCATAAAAATGTCCGAAAATATTGCACACCATTTTATGACAGCGTTTTGAAAAGAGCCATAGAGGAATGATAAAATATACACAATTTGTTGCATGAAATACATACATCAATACAGTTACATCATACGTGACGTCATATGTCGATACACAAAACATGTATTCGGTAACAAAGATTTATATGAATACAAAGGAAAATAATCCATAAACTATTTATTCAATACGCTGAAATTTGAATAATTCAGCACGTTCATTTATTTTTATTTCTCAATTTTTTAATGAAATAATTTCTAGAGCAAAAATGTATAGCTCATTTCATTAAACCAATTCCTCAATTAAAAGACACACCAAAGAATTTATATGCAAAAAAATCCATGGAATAAATTTGACACTTGGAAATAAAAATATACTTTTCTCAGCCTAATCTTCATTAAGTCATCAGATGAATTTGAGCATTTTAAAAAGTTTTCATGCAATTAAACTCTTATCAGTTCTTTTAATTCCAGTTTGAAAAGAGACCAATAAACATCCGGCATTTATGTCAGTCTTATTCCCATGAACGACAGTAATTAAAATTCCGATGAGGTTTAAAGATGCATGATTACAATTAGTGACTTCGCTCGAAGAAAGTTTTTATTTTAGATTTTTGATCCTATTTTATTCTCTCTTGAACAAATGTCAAAGCTTGTTAATCTTGCAGGGTCAGAAGAATTATTTGATAGTTTTGCAAGACCAACAAAATGTTAGGTGTTTTTAGTTTGGTTGTAATGAATTTTAAGCATTCTTGGAATGAAATAAAATCAATGTAAATACAAAATTTAGATTTTTTTCTTAATGCTTTTTCCATTAAATGTTGAATTTCAAAAACACAAAAATGTTTTCTTTCTTGAATTTATTCTTCCCACCTTCTTAAACTTGTTTTATATTTTATAGAAAAATATTTCATAGCTGTTTATTTTATTTAATAAATTTGCTTCCAGTGTATGACATAATTTAATATATATATATATATATATATATATATAGTCACGTAATTATGATAATTCGTTTCCGATAGTTAAGCAATTAATTAAGTATTTGATTTAAAAATTACAATAAATTGCTTCAAAGTATGTTATTGCCTGCTATTGTTAAACTAAAAAAAAAGTAAATTTATTTCTATATATATATATATACATATATGGAAGAAATTTATAAAATGTATTAAAAACAAAAAGCAGAGAATAAAGAACATAACAAGGAATAACTTAATAAAAACATGAAGATCGAATCTAAAGAAGATATAAACATGAAATACAAATAAGAACCTAGCGAGTCAAAAAGCAATTTTGGACTTAGGACCGAATAAGTGGGGTTAAAGTACTTGGAAGGGAATTTTAACTTTTAAGTATATATATTGTTACGAATTTTGTATAAAATAATGTAAATAAATTGTATTTGGATGTGCAATACCTTTATATTACTCTATGCTATATTTGTTTCATGCTAAAATTGTAATATTCACAAGCAACGCCGTCCCTTACGTTATAATGACGATTTAATGGGAACCTGGCGAAATATTGGCGATTAAGCCAAGTTGGCATCATTTTTGGCGACCAATTTGGCGCCTTTGGCAACCATGTTGGCGAGTTTGGGATCCTCTGGATTCTTCTAGAAATTAGTAGAGAAATCCACTAATTTCACGATCTGTAGCGCGAGCGCATCTTTCCAGAAATTTCGGCCCCTGCTATAAATAGAGCGATACTCTCCGCAACAGTCAGTCTGATTTCAACCAGCGAGTAGTGAGCATTGTTTTGATTAGCGATTAGTAGACTTGCCTTGAACTTGATCAGCTCGGCTAGGCTTGTGAATAGTAATTTACATACGTGTATTTTAGACACTGCTTATTGTGTCTGAGTGCTGTTGAAGGTGTGAAACCCTTCTGTTATTTATTCTGTGAATTTTGCTGCAGAATCCTGTATTTCAAGGATTGATTTTCGACAATAAATTATCATCGCTTTTAAAGAACTGTCTTATTGGTTACGACTGATTTTGCATAACAATCTCGAACCCCGATCTACGTAACAATATATATATATATATATATAGTTAAAAGTTAAAATTCTCTTTATAGAGAGATGAATATTCAATAATCATCAAAACTGAAAAAAAAACACAAATTTTTAAGATAATCCAAACATAAGATTATAGAAAGGATAAATTAGGAATTATAAAAAGTAATAGAATTTAAAATATATAAATATATGGATGCTACAGTGTTATAAACATTGTTGGTTCTCTTAGGACAGCTCATACATACAATAATTTAAGTAAAAGCGGGGTGGAGCATGTGTTTTAGTCAGCCAACCTTCCCTCTTTCTATTAATACTACTAAACAAACACCTATTGAAAATGGGTGGTAGAATATCTAAATCATTTAAAAGAAAAAGGTAACTTACCTAAAAATTGCATTCAAAAATGCATAGCCCAATAACTATTTTGTCCAATTATTCCTTTAGTTTTTTTTTTTCAACCGTTGCTTTTGCATTTATTTTTTGGAGTAACAGGAAGATAATTCTCCATTAATGAAGGAGATGTTGTAGCTCAGGACAGCAAACTTAACCCCTTAAATCTCTTAATCCCTTAAATGCCGAGAAAAAGTTAACAATCCTTGTGGGTGCATGATTCAAAAAGATGATATGCTCTCACGTGAACTATTTCCATCAACTGCATCTAAGAACTATCTTATTTTCTCTAAATTTTCTTGTTCAAGTGTTACATTCTCAATCTGGCAAATTTATTGACAATACATAGTACTCTTCTTACGATTTATTTCGTAGTGATTTAGATTTTTTTATAGAAATAAAATTTGTTAGGTACTAATAAAGAAGAAAACAACGATGGTCTTATAAAATAAAATCAAGAAGATGTCGACTTATACATATATTTTTACTCTTCTTAAGTGATATTTTCATTGTAACTACGATTATCCAACCAAATATGGCTAAAAGAGATATCTTCTAAACATGAGAACTCCATCTACTTCTACATACTGAGAATATTATTACGTTTTTGATAAAAAATATATATGATATTTATAAGATATATTTAATAAAAGAAGTCAAGTGGCTGTGTGGTTCTTGCATCGCGATTCCACACCACAGGGTGGCCGCGGTAGCCAAGTGGTCTAGGCATTGGATCGTGGCTAGCATGTCATGAGTTCGATCCCAGTACCACTGAAGACCCGCCGTGTAGGGGAGCGATGCACGTAAAATCTCTCGAAAGCTTAAACGTCCTGCCGTTGGTGTGGTGTGGTAGTTAAGAGGGGGTGCCAGCTCAGGTGTCGTCCGCGTCACTTGACCGTGGTTCAAAATTACGTGGACCGTCCCGAAAAACCCTCGTGTAGCTGAACAGTGGGACGTTAATATTCACTCACTCACTCACTCCACACCACAGGTCCGAGGATCAAACCCCGAGCTGGGCAAGGTCGACTTAGCCTTTCATCCCTTTAGTAGGCTGATAAAAATAGTACCAAGCTTGCTTGGGAACTTAACACTGGTGGTTTTCGCGTCAGGGTCACCATCTGACCGGAACATCTGTTCATGCACCTAAGGGCCCAAGGTAGCGTATACTGAGTTGGGCACAATAGGCCTTGGCCCTCATGGGCTGTTGCGCCACTGAGTTTATTTGATAAAAACCTAAGGGGGTAAAAGATATATGTAGTAATGTAGAATATAATGATTGCATAATTACTTTCTCCTCTTTAGAATCTTAACATTATGAATAGGTAGTGTGTGAAAGTTAGGACCCCTTCCAGTGATCAATTTTCTTTATTTAATCTCTGTAAATAATAATAAATAGAAAAGATAATATTACGATAGTATAGATTTAAATATATTTCACCATACTCTTGGGACTATTTTGTCTGCATCAGCTAAAAGTCATTTTTTTTCTAAATTTCACAAAGTATTTTTATATATCCTGGAAATTTTATAAATGCTGTTTCTTTCTACTTTTGATTTTGATTTTTTTAAAGAAAAAATCACGTTTATATATACGGTTTTTCTAAATACTGAATGTTCAACAGAACGCTTTTAAATTTTATTAGCGTAATATATCGATTAAGTTAAAATGATACAAGTTTTTCTGGTAATTTATTTTACCGATCACAGTAATTCAGTTAGTAAATAGCTTCTACAAACGGTTCTTGAGATTTCTAATTTACAGAGATTACAATTACAAATAAGTACATAAAGTAAAAGAAACATTTTCACACGTAATTACTCAATTACCAAGTTAAACAATCTAAAATAAGAAGAAAAATAAATACGCAAAATAATGTACTCAGCTTGATGAAACAACCAGTTATTTCAAAGAAGAGTCCGCATCGAAAATGAACAAATACAAACCAATTTATTCCCACAAGAAAGACCGGAAATTAATCAAAGAAACATGATTTATTAAGTTAAAGATACGAACGCAGCAGAATAAAAATGATGTCATAAAAATGCAAACGGCAATTTTTAAAATTGTAAGTTGAAAAGCTGTAACAGTATCATTACAGAACATAGTATTTTAATTTGCACTTTCCTTTTTTATTTCTCATTTCTTTTTGTGGTAGCGGAAATGTAATTGGGTTTAAATTGATATCTAGAATCATATTGAAATGAGCTTTTTGCTTTATTTTGTGATGGTTTATTTAAATGGCTAAGAATTCGAAACATTGGAAATCAATGCTTGTATTGTCGTACCTGCAAATATATTTTAATGTTTAAAGGACTAATAAGACTATTAATTAAAATACTGAAATTTAAGCAACGATATGCAAGGTGAAACAGAAATTCAATGCAAGATTCGATCCAAGTTCACCCTCTAGAATAATAAATGATTTATTTTAAATAATTCTAACCCTCATCTGAAATTAGGAGAGTAAATATTCGTTACAAAGTTGGTCCTCTTTTATGTAACTGTAATTAGAAATTCAAAAGCCAATTAATTATTAAATTTTTTTGAAAAGCTAAAAAATGACAGCCAAAAGTTTAAGAAATGGAAGTAGGAAAAATACTTTACAGTTTCTTGTGCAAAAATTTCTCATACGTTGAAAATATATCGATGTTTCAAATTTTATAGATAAGCTTACATTTATTACATATTCTATATTGTTCTAACTAACATGATTCTTGCTTAGCAAAATTCTCTACATTTGTGAAAAATAACTTAAACATTATTTTTAATTTTTACAAGCAATGTCTAGATCCCTTTTTAGTATTTAAAACGTTGTACAAATCTGAGTACATGAAGGGTGTACAAATTTTATAGCAATCTAGGAATAATGTTTACTTTTATTATAAGCGAATTTGATTTTTTAAATTCGTGTGCATCGTGTAAAATCAAATTCTTCACATAAAAAAATATTTCTAACTATTCGTTCTATGAGTATTAGTGCAATATTTCAATTAGAATATGTTTCGAACTATCAAAAATATTTTGTTATGTACGATTAAATATTTTTTTTTGGTATTACTTCATTATCCATTACACATACAAATTTATTTCTTCAATACATTTTATTTAGATTAATAAGAGAGAATTGAGGAAATTCAAAGTAGCAGATTACGTTCTTATTGTACATGGTATCAACTACTGCATATTTTTCAGTTATTTTTGATTCAGAATGTAGATGATTATGCTCATTAAAATTAAGTTTTTTCTTCAAGAATATTGCAAGAAAATTCAACTACAATTAAGAAAATGACTTCCATATTAGTTCTTGGTTAAAAACTTTCTTGTAATATATAAATATAATTTAGTGTTCTGTTTCCAAATCTCATATAGTAGGCTTTAATTTTTCAGGAAGGTATGTGTTTTATTATTTTCACATAAAAAAACTGGATATTTTCTTTTGCATTCCATCTTCTGTAAGAAGCAATTGTCAAGCCAAAATTTGAAATGTTGCCAAACATTTTTTTTTTAAAGTAGGAGCAAATATTCAAGATATGAAAGGAATTCTTGAACTGCTATATAACTATGCTTCTGGGAGAAACATTCCAAGGGCTGTGACAAAAACTGAACTGATAATATTCACATAGTGAAATATTCCATGGTTTTAAAACTGGTTTCGATATATTTTACAAATATTTTACAAATATATTTTACAAATTTCATTTTCAAATAACAAAATTTAACTTTATGCATTTTTTAAAAAAAATTGTTTTTGAATTTTAATAAAATATAGTTATGCTTGTGTGTGTGTGTGCTAAAAAAGTTATTTTATAAGTCTTCACATTTTATTAAAAAAAACGTTTTACTAAATTATAGTTCAAAAATGTTTCGGTTCTTTTTCAATGTATGTATCTGTTATTCAAATAATGACAGATAAATAAGTCGATATTATATCGTGACATATTATCATCCTTTAAATTGAGGATTTTCACTGTGTGGGTTAATGGTGTTTTGGGAGGCATGAAACTCCCAAAATAGATCAAGATTTAATGATATATTTATATATTTTACAACTGTAAAATCTTTTCTGATGATTAGAAATTTTTAAAGATTAGAAACTTTGAGATTTTTAATCATTTTTAAAGATTTGAAAAACTTTTCTGAGATTGAACGCAATTATGTTTATAAATAATTTTTTTAAAAAATTTAGTTCAAATCACCATGCATAATTAAATTCGTAAGCTTTCTAAATGTTAATATACCAATCAATTTCTTTTTATATCTTATGTGATATATAATATGTATGCAAGCCACAATTCTTTATGCCTTCAAATATACAATATTCATCTTTCAGTAAGTTTCAGAGAACAGTAATTTTGCAGAATTTTCTATATTTTCTATGATAATTCTGAATATTCTAAGAAGACTTAACCTAATATATTTATGCCAATCCGTATATTTTCATCATTATCGTTTCTAAAGTATAGAAAATGCTTATACAACGTTTATAAAATCTGAGCCCTGGAAAAAATATTGTAGAAAATCTCATTTCCTACAATATCAAATATCTATCCAAGACCTTAAATCAAAAGTTAAAAGAGAGTATGACACTTTAGTTCCTTCGTAAATATGCTTATCTTTGTCTTTTACGAATCCTTACTAAAAATATAATAGTATGGATATCTCATAAGGGTTTTCAAATATTTTAAAAAATATTTCTATTAAATAAATATATTTCCGGGTTGCCAAATATTTGATACAATAAAAGTGTGACAAGGGAAGTTGCTTGAAATGCGTTGCTTTAAAAGATATATGTATCGTAGTTTTGGCTTATGAATAAATAATTCTTACTTAAAACTTTACAATAGGGACAAATAATTTATTAGAGCATTTTTGTCATTTTCGAGTAATTCTTTGAATCTTTCAGAGTATTTACTTAACTTTTTGACATTGTTTCATAAGGAAAAAAATGTTTATCATATTGTTTTTAGATTTTAGTACTTTAGACATTGCAATAGTTTCAACAACCCTTAAAAAGCATTAACTGAATAATTATAACGCTTACATAGCCATATGCAATTGAAATTCTCTCTAGGGAATCTCTAGGGTATGAATAATTTTTAGAACCTTTTAATTTATTAAAATGTTAATGAATACACATTGATAATATAAAGAAAAATAAATTGCCTTCTAAATGTGTTTGAGTAAGATTAATTTATTGGTAATATTTGTGCAGTGTGTTTTTGAAAAATTTTAATGCAGGTAAATACTTCTGAAAACTATTCCAGGAAATATTTATTCATTGGCTTCCAGGCATTCTCCATAACATTTCAAAATAAAAAAAATCAATAATCGGATTGAAGAGTTAAAATACTGATCAAATTTTTGATCTAGAGATTTTGATAGATCACCTTAATTCTATAAACATCTAATTTATTAATTAAATACATATGCTATAAATGGTGACAAATAGAAAAGAAATAAATTTCAAATTATGAATGCTTTAAAAAAAGGATGACTTTAGACAACTTAAGACAGGTTCTAAACTGTCAGTTCAGAACCGTTTCTATAAATTTGGTGCTGTAAACATTTCTATTCGTTCATTCATATTTCGATTACAAAATATTTGAAATATTTACTTTAACTATTTCATTACATTTACTTGGGACTTTGAACGACTCCCTTTAACCAGAAGGACATCAATAAAGACCGACAAATTTTAACATTTTACTATCACTTCAGTTCCAAAATGTGTAAGCAATAAAGGCAAGAAAATAAATTAATCCTTTTCATTTCTTTAAACTATAAATTCAACCGATATGAAAGCTTAAGCTAAATATAAATTAACTCTTCTCATTCAAAGCAATAAATAAAATGCCATCTTCAACTGATGTTTCTCTTCTATCTAGAAATATTAATTTAAGCCAATGCAGCAAGAACTCTTGGAATAAATTAATTTTGCAGAAATAGTGTTCTTTTCCGACACATAAATTAAGAATATATCTGTTATTCTTTATTTCCCAAATGTTTCCAATTCCCTTGGGAAATATCAATAAAAACATGAGAATAATAACATTCTGCAGGAAGCAACTTTTGTTGACGGCTCTTCCATAAATTACGAATACAATCTTCATTTTTTCATTGTCAAACAAATACACAAAACGACTATTCAATTACGCCAATTCCTTGTCAAGCGAATAAATAGGGAACCATTTATTTTAACAATAAATTTATTGAGTTGAATTTCTGATTTACTACAAACACTTTTTCGACACTTTTTTGTATTGTTTTATTTAGGTGTATTTGTTTATTATTCGGATTGTTGTTTCTTGTTTGTTTATTTTATGTTTTAAGACGAAAGCTGAATATCATTAAAGAGAGGAATACATCTGACGCAAAATTTTCATTTTAACACTGGAATTTCGAGAATAACTAATTAAAGATAAATCTTATTTCGTTTGCTTTTTTCTTTTTTATGAAGATAAATTTAATAATTTCACTCGAAATATGCTATACTATGATTAGCTTATGTTTAGGATTGAGAAAGTATTCTAAGAAAGTAAATAAAATTTCTACAGAAATTGGAATAACTATTCAGCAAATCCTGCAATATTTTGTTGAATTGAAATAAAATTGTACTTTCTTTTTATTTCGTAAATTGGTCCCTTCCTTTTAAAGATGTCATATTTTTCATGTACTAATACATGTATATAGTATACTAAATTCTTTTCTCTTCCAAATCATTAATTTAGGGAAACTTTTCCCTGGCTCTCTCTTTCATTTTGGAGAGGAATATGCAGTAAAAATATATATCGAATAAGTTTATTTCCCCTAAAATGGATCAATATATTTCTTTACTGACAAAGGGAAAAATCTTTAAAACGATAGTGTGTTCAATTTTATAAGATTTAGGTAATCTGATGCTGGTTTGAGTTAGTGGTTATTAACCTTTTTAGCGCCCCGGGGGTGTTCACGCGTTCTGCTAAATTGGTGTCTTTAGTTTATACTCGTCATTTTGCAATGCGCTAGTCTATTTAAAACTAGTCCCATGGCTTTGGAATACAATAAAATAACATTAGCAGTGTTTCTATAGAATTCGCTTATTTTGGAGAAAAGGTGGGAGAAAATTTGAAAGAACATATTCCAGGAATAATGGAATTCATAACTAAGCAGTGTTTCGTGCTTTTTCGTTTGAGTGTGCTCTTTTCAATAATATATTTGCTCTCATTTTTACTTACCGTGTATAATAGGAGTTTTTTAATTTTTTTGTACGAATAAGTCTGACAACTGGGTATCTTTATCAATGGGATGATGGTTTATGTGTTCACCATGTTTAAGGGTATATCAATGAATTAATTTTTTATTTATCTTTCTTTCATACCGCAACATTTGGGAAACTATGATTTGATGGCCAAATGAGTACTATACATAGAATTATAAAAATTCATATAATAGTGCTAATTCCCTATTCTCTACAGGTTTATTTAAAGTCTGTCAAGTCTTTCTTGTTGTCGAATTGCTGTCTAGCAAATATTCCGAACGATTTTAATGACAACAATAATATTTTTGCGAAAAAATAGACGTTTGCAGCTTATTTTTTAGTAGAAACATCTTAAGGATTGTATATTCGATGTGAATTTATTAGAACGACGAATGCATCGAGTGAAAGTTCATATTTTCGTGAGCACGAGGGCTATAAAGTCAGAGAGAAATGTTGAGTTTCTGAATGTTCTAGAACTATATTGAATTATACTCGTCTGCTTATAAATATAATGAATGTACTGTGGATTGTCTTTATGCACATTAATTCAAACTGAAAGTAAATTATTGGAAATATTCCATTTTCTCAAAGATGCTATAATGTTTGGACAGTATTCTTTTTTAGCTGATTATTGAAGTTTTCCTTTATATGCTTTTGTATGGTGCTCAGGAACATTGCATACGAGGGTGTCTAAAAAGTATCAGTCTTTTGGTGGGAAAAATATGTTAATTTAAAAAGTGAGAATATGATTCCAATCCCCTGAAATTTAGGCTATTTACTCTTCTAATCACTTAGCTCATAAATCTTTCCACTGTTGAAAACACTTCTGGTAGGCTCTTTTGGATTTTTATTTTCACCTTCATGTTCTATAATATAAATTATCTACTTTTAAAACAATTTTCTTTCAATGATGCTTTCAGTCTTGGAAAAAAATCGCAAGGAACCGATTAGCGAGTTTGGGCGGGACCGGAATTTCATGTTAAGCTAAAAGCATCTGAATCAGGTGCGATGAGTGGCCAGGAATATTTTGTTATATTTTACTGACTTCAACCTCTTGCATAACTTCCGCATGTTCAAACAAAAGATTGTCGAAAGTACTTTCCATTTGCCAGATCCTTCACCTCATTTCAATAGCAGATGTTCTACCAGTACAGGTGTGTGGCCTTTGCAAATGCTTAAAACTCTCCATTGACGCGCAGCTATTTTTGAATCAAATGGACAACTCTTTCATTTATGTACCCCTTTAGCACCATCTCCAAAACGTGGGGAATCTTACGAAAAGTTTTGCTTTGATAATCACTAAGTTTTTGATGAATTTGATGTAGTATCTGTTCGACTTTCATTGATTTTAAAGGAAATGAAAAATGCGAACGGCACCTCTCTTAATTGGTGGCCAGCAGGTAGCAGTTGGTACACTGTAAAACAAAGAAAAGTAATCAAGAAAGAGTGTTAACCTGTTTTCTTCCTTTATGAACAATTGCACCACACTAGCATTACTAATGTAAACCAGAAAATGCAAGGTCGGATACTTTTAAGTCAAGCCTAGAAATGTTTGATATAGTGTTTTTTTATTAAGAGATCAAATATGTGTGTTTTCATGATGATAAAAAAATACTATTTATTGTAATCCTAAGAAATATTTCAGAAACCCTTTATCACAATCGCGCAGTTTGAAAGCTTTATTAGATTTTAGAACATTAAGAAATTCTTGGAATTGAAGGAAACCTGAAATAAAATTATTTTATATAAAATTTCAAACAAAAATGATTTCATAAGAATGTGAAGAAAGAAAGTAGGAATGTTTTCTTTCGTTAGAAATATGAAAAACAAAAGCTAGAAATGAAACATAAAAGAAAGAGTGAGAAAGAGAGAGAGAGAGAGATGTACTGGTATAATAGGGAAAGTTCAAAATGTTATAAAAAATATTAGACTATATTTTACATTATCCTAAGAATTGTCAGCAAGATGCTCCAAATTTAAATGTTTCTCTTTGCAATATATGCTGTTAACGCTTCTGCCAGCCAATGCCATCTGTGTGAAGATGACAGAACAAGGTCCACGAATTTTATCGCTACAAAGGGCTGTTTTTCTGCCTGTCGTTATCCGTAGCTTTGAACATCATACAGGTAAAAGAATGATTTGGACTGGCTCCCACACAAATAAGAGGGAGAAAGCCCTGGAGGTGGATGGAGGTCCCCCACTTTTATTACCTTTCCACCAACCTCACGAGAAGATGTGCGGCTCAAAGGCTACTTAGAGTACCTCCATGTCGCAATGCCACTATACATTTACAAACAAACATCCATGCCTTCTCCGGGATTCAAAACCAGACCCAACGGAACAGTAATCAACGTCACTGACCACTTTACCGGAGGGGTGTCATTACACTATATGGTTTCTAGAATTAATTTTGTCAAAAATTTCACAAATATATGTATATGTTAAAGGATTGTAGTACACGTCCATAGCAAATACAAATAGGAAGAATGGCATATTACATACAGACATATCGTAATGAAAACATTTTTAAACTTTCTCTTTGTTCATACATGTGTTAAATAAATTTTCTCAAAAATATTTCGTCTGAGTCGCGGTGATTCAAAAATATTGACTTAGTTAAGAATATTTCCATTAACTCCGTTCTTTTGATACATGTTTTTAAATTAATTTAATATTTTTACATTTTAGAAACTGTTCACAGAAATCAAAATTAATTTTGTTTCTAATGAATTGTATATGAACTAAGCTATAATTGAAGGAACAATACTGTTCGTTCTGAATACAAATATCATTTCTCAAAAATTTTAAATATAGGAGTATGGAGAGTTTTCTGCGTTTGGGAAATACTAAATAATTTTGATTAAAATGATGTATTTAAGTAAATAACAAGCCACATGGTCACTTCCTACAGAAAAGAATAAACTATTCCTTAAGATAACGATTTCATACTCTGTATTTGTGTATTGGAAGGATAAATTTTTATTTTATATTATACTTCCGAGATTTATTTGTTTTTTTATCGTTCCATAAATATTTTTGTAGACATTAATTGCTATATCATTTTAAAGATAACAAAACAAAAGAAGTTCATTTGAATGAGCTTTATATATATATAAAATAGTTTTTCCACAAATCTAGTAAAAATATCTTAATAAATTTGTTCCATAGCAAAAGACGTATACTTTGACAAAAACAATCACTCTCAAGGCCTTATAATATTTTCGCTCTTACAAATACTTTGTTAATCCTACTTTTTTGTTTGCTTTTGTTACACACATAAAAATATTGAATAAATTAAATCAAAATAGTAATAAAAAATAATTAGAAATATAATCATTCAAAAATTATTTCAATAAGTAATAAATTTTTTTTAAATAAAGTATAGTGTATTTATTTTGGAAAAAAAGTAGTGAAGATGAATATAAAAGCATATTAACCACTAATAAAGAAAATTTTTGTAAAACCTTATTTATCCTTTTTTATATAGATGCTGAACAAAAATCCAAACTTAATTCCATCGTTAATTAAGAAGAATTTGTAAGAAGAATTGGGTTTCAGAAGTACATTGTGTGGCCTTAATAATAAAGCCACTAAATTTAATTGTTTTCTTAGCATTTTAATTATTTAGACCATTAAGAAAAATTAAGATTAACTAGCTAGAAATTAATTTATTAATTTAAATACTACATTTCTAAAATAAAGAGAGTGTAATTGCGGAAGTACGATACCTTTGTTATATTTTATATAGTATTTACGCTTATACCGTCATACAGTTTCGTCAAATCAAAAGGCATCGCCAAATGCCGTTTTATATAAGCAATAGTGAAAGCCGTTTACAAGCATGTTGGAACACAATAATTATGATGACAACATTTGGGGGTACTTTTGGAATTCTAGTCACGTTTTGATTAGGTGAAATTGAGCGACGGTATAAGACATAAGTATCTTTTATATATATCAATATTTTTTATTTAAAATTTAAATAAATTTATAAGTACTTACGTACTATCGCATCAATGCCACGTTTCAAAATAACTCGCCAAGTTGGTAACCCTGATTTCACATGTGTCGTCCGCGCTGAATTGGCAACTATGTGCTTTGTCTCATATAATGTCGCCTACATTATTGCTATAATATGTAAATACGCCTTTATGTTCTTGAAAATGTTATAATTAGTGTTTCTCTGATTTTTCATAGAGACTATTAAAACATTGATCCGAAATCAAGAAATAATTGAAAATCATTATATACTTTTAATATATTAAGCATCATTTTTAATAATTGCTGGGACATAAAAAAATCTCAAAAACCAGACCTGCATAAGTCAAATGCTATTTAATTCACTTAAAAAAAGAATTCCATTACAGAGAAGCGGGTAACCTACAGAAAGTTCTAATTTACTCAAGCTTAATTTCAGTCTACTGATGGACAAAGATATCAATGTGGAGAACTCCATGCTAAGATAAAATACATTCTGATGAATTAGAGCATGGAAAATGCATTTAGGAAATTATATTTCCGTTTTTTTCCTTTATGCGACGTATAAAAACACAAAAGACAATTAGCCCGACAGTTAATCATTGCTGGTTTTTTTTTTTACAATCTTTCCCCTGAATGTCCAAAATGAAGGAAATCTTTTACGACAGCTTTTCTCATTAGTGATGTGTATTGAAGTTTTTTTCATTTATTTTATTGGAACCGAAAGAAAAATCTTTGCAATCAGAGTTTTATTAAGAAAATAACTGGAACATTGTTGCCTGGGTTTTCTACTAAGAGAGAACGAGAGAGTAAGGCACTTGGGTATTACTTTTCACTTATCATTATTCCACTATAGATTGTTTTTGAAATAGAAAAAAAAAGTTTTTTTATTAAAAAAATAATTGTTCCCGATATTTTATATTAGATAGGAAGTTAAGTCATAAAACTAAAATTAAAGTTAAGCAATTTTTGATGTGTACCTTTTCTTTAATTGAAGGGATATGATTTCGGTATTAAGATCAATTCGGTATTAAGATCCTAAAATCAATTATTATCAATTTTTTATTCTATTTTTTGGCTTTGCGAAAATGAAAGATAAATCTTCTAAGAATTTTGCTACATATTTTAATGAATAAGGTAGTACCTTAAATATAACTACCTTATAGAAATACTTTTTAATTTACTAGTTCCTAATAAGTACATTAAAGTGTAGTTTAATATAAATAAAACATATATATACAGGGTGTTTCATAAATGATGGGAGTAACTTTAAGAGGTGATAGTACACATCAAGACGAGTAATAGTAAATAGGAAACCAAGTGTCCGAAACGTCTTCCGAAGGAGAAAGGAGCCATCAAAGTTTAGGGTCCTAAATTTCAAATGATGATAAAAAACGGGAAAATGGATCGATTCATTTGCGGTTTTCACTAAAATCATTCTTTAAATTAGTATTTTCATTAAAAAAAGTTTTAAAGACAAAGTTAAAAAAATGCCGTTAGAGGGCGCTCTAGACTTTGGAGTACCGAACAACTACCTTTTACCAGTATTTTTTTTATTTTGTTAAATGTTTACAAAAGCTTAGATTTTAACTTGAATTTTGAGCGCAAAATTGAAACCATCGGGAGCGGTTAAGTGGCGCAAATGTAACCGCGTTTAGGGAGGAAAAATTGAAATGCTCGTATGTAATGATCAAAATAAAAAACGATAAAGCAAACTTTAAGAGGCGATAGTACAACATAAAAACAATCAACTTCGATTAGAAAATGCATGATTTGAATTCAAACGCAAACGTGCTAGAGCATCTTCAAATTTTATCCATGCAAGCGTTTTAGCTGCAAGATTCTGGAAGAAGAACATGAAATTGTGATATGGGGAAGAAGAAGAACGCATATGCAAATTGTTATTAAGATAAAAGCCATTGACCCGAGTGTGCAAGTGTAAATCACGGAACAAACGTAACGAAAGATGTTGCCCTTCACTAATCAAGAAAAGGCTGATATGCACTTCATCTACGGAACTGCAAATGGGAATAGTGCAGAGGCGCGACGATTATACGGAAAAAAGTTTCCCAACAGGCGGTTGCCCAATGATAAAACATTTGTGCGCTTGCACAGACAGTTGTGTGAGACAGGATCCTTTTTTGGTGCACGTTCAAATGCAGGCTGTGCGAAGTCTAACAGAACGGTAGCCGTGGAAGAAAAAATTCTGGATATGGTGACTGATCATCCAAATACAAGCACGCGAGCAGTGGCTAGTCAAATTGAAGTATCACCCTCCACGACATGGCGAGTACTAAAGGATGAAAGTATGCATCCTTTTCATGTCCAACGAGTCCAGGAACTGACTGAAAGGGATTTTCCTCGTCGAATGGATTTTGCTCGCTGGTATCTGCAGAAGCACACCCTAAATCCCGATTTTGGTGCAACTGTGCTTTTTACAGATGAATGTACATTTACACGTGACGGTACATTTAACACCCACAATTCCCACCAATGGGCAGATGTAAATCCACATGCGTCTTCTACACATGCATATCAGCGACGATTTTCCATAAATGTTTGGGCAGGAATAATTGGTGACCATCTACTCGGACCTTATCTTCTGCCAGAACGCCTGGATGGAAAAAAATATCTTACCTTTCTGCAACAGGTGCTGCCGGAAATGATAACAGATGTTCCCCCTCGTATCCGGCGAGTAATGTGGTTCCAGCAGGATGGAGCACCAGCTCATTTTGCGCCAGAGGTGCGAAATTATCTAAACGCAACCTTTCCAAATCAATGGATTGGGCGAAGTGGTCCTGTCCCTTGGCCAGCGCGATCGCCCGATTTTTCATGCCTGGATTTCTTTTTGTGGGGACACTTGAAGAGTCTTATGTATGAGACTCTTATCGAAACTGCAGAAGAACTCGTCGCCAGACTTTCGGCAGCTGCAGGAGAGGTGCGCGATACTCCTGGCGTGTTTCAGAGGGTTCGTGAATCCCTTCTTCGCCGTTGTACCGCATGCATCGCCTCTAATGGTCAGTGTTTCGAACAGATATTGTAATCATTTCTAATTAAACTTTTTTTTATAACGTAAATGTTCTTTGTTTCCTTTTTGTCTCTTAAAACGAAATCTGTTTCAGCGCCCTCTATCACCTTCGGGTTAAAATTACGAGTATGATTTCTTTGATGAATGTTACTTGTTTTGGTGTTGTACTATCGCCTCTTAAAGTTTGCTTTATCGTTTTTTATTTTGATCATTACATACGAGCATTTCAATTTTTCCTCCCTAAACGCGGTTACATTTGCGCCACTTAACCGCTCCCGATGGTTTCAATTTTGCGCTCAAAATTCAAGTTAAAATCTAAGCTTTTGTAAACATTTAACAAAATAAAAAAAATACTGGTAAAAGGTAGTTGTTCGGTACTCCAAAGTCTAGAGCGCCCTCTAACGGCATTTTTTTAACTTTGTCTTTAAAATTTTTTTAATGAAAATACTAATTTAAAGAATGATTTTAGTGAAAACCGCAAATGAATCGATCCATTTTCCCGTTTTTTATCATCATTTGAAATTTTAGGACCCTAAACTTTGATGGCGCCTTTCTCCTTCGGAAGACGTTTGGGACACTTGGTTTCCTATTTACTATTACTCGTCTTGATGTGTACTATCACCCCTTAAAGTTACTCCCATCATTTATGAAACACCCTGTATATATATAATATATAATATATAAT